>PVLA01004787.1:0-101165 GCA_004027455.1 Hydrochoerus hydrochaeris
GAAGAGAGAAGAAATATTTGGTTTGACCTGGAGGTTTTGTTTTGTGAATTCATTGCCAACAGGTAAAACTCGGGGGATCTGATATTCCCTAAATCTACACGTGCAGCTGGGATCCGTTTGCATCTTCTGTGTAACGAACCAGTCCTGTGACTCCGGGTGAGGATCTGTTCAACGGATCTCAACTGAGCATTTGCAATCAACTACCAAACCCTGCAGCGCGGAAGCAGGGCGAGGAGGTGCTGGAGCGAAGCCATCGGAGCGCTCAGCCCCGGTGACTCGGTCTACTCCCCTCGTCTACCCTCCGGCAGGCTCTCGGCTGTGTGCAAGGCCTGCAGTTTCCAAGCGTGAAACAGAAGCAAGGGAGGCCTTGAGGGCCGGGTTCCCTGCCCACACCTGTCCCCTTCTGCTTCCTACCCCAGCTACAGCGAGTCCGAGGGGGGCGCCTCGGGCTCCCCCCGCCCCTCTGGGGACCGCTGAGGCAGGCTCCCCACCCCCACCCCGGGCTCTCTGGGCCAGGCCTCGCCCCGGGACCTGCTGGGCCCAACTTCTCTTTGAAGATACTGAGAATCGCTTCATGCATATGCAAAGACCTATTTTGAACGCCACAACGAAAATTAGAGAAAAAAAAAGTCTGAAGAATGTACGCGCACTTCCTACGAGAGACAATGGGTGACGCGTGCGGAACAGCCGAGGGTTTGCAGGGTGGATAGGAGCCCGCCTGAGCGCTGCAGGCTCCGCTGGGGTCGGCGGCTCGGGAGGGCTGCAGCGCCACCTGCCGGCGGGTCTCCGTACTGCAAGCCCGGTCCCCGCCCGCCCCCGCCGCGGTGCAGGCCCAGCTCCGCGGGCTCCGCCCCCTCCGCCGCCCGCCCGCGGGCACAGCGCGTGATCGCAGCCGCCCAACGAGCCCAAAAGGAGCTGGCCCGGCCCAGAAGACGCTGTGCTGCCCCGCCAGCTTCCCTGGGGAAGTCTCCTGCTCCCCCAAAACCTTCCCTAAGCCTCAGCCCCCTCATCTACAAGGTGGGGCGTGGTGGAGCACAGCTGTAATCCCAACGTCCGGAGGCTGAGGCAGGAGGATCGCTGTGAGTTTGAGTTCACCCTGGGCTACACAGTGAGACCCTGTCTCCTAAAGAAAAAGGAGAAAGAAGAAAAGGAAGAGAGAGAGGCAGTCTCATGGGAGTGTGTTCAGATGAAACTGTGCCCACATGAAGCTCTCAGGCCCTAACCCGAGTGCACAATAGTTTATACCTGTGATCCCAGCCACTCTGAAGGCTGAGGCAGGACGATTTTAAGTTCTAGTTCAACCCGGGCAACTTAGTGTCTCTAAATTTAACAAAAATAAATAAATAAGCAAGCACTGGGGATGTAACTAGTGTAAGGTCCTGGGTTTGGTCCCCAGTGCTACAAAATAAATAAACAGCCTCTGTTACTGTGAGATTGAATCTCCTCTCACCAAGAGTAAAAGGGTGCTAGGGATGATGATAAGCCAGACATGGTGGCACAGGAGGGCACTCTGGAAGGCAGAGGCAGGAGGATCTCAACTACAAGGTCTACAAGAATTTCAAATTTTAGAAAACAAATAGATAAGTAAGGGTAGAGATATAGCTCAGTACAAAGGCTCTAGATTCAATCCTAAGTACTGATGATAATAATAATTAGTATCTTTCTTTAATAACAGGAGCAATACCCCTGGTGTAGGTAGTGTGACGGGGGCACTTACTGGCACCAGTATTCCCCCACAGACGGTGGCATTGTACCCCTAGGTTGCAGTTTTAATTTTTTTCTTTTCCCTCTGAGGATTTGATCATTTTATTCTGAGGAAATAAATTGAGGCTGGACAGGCTAGCAGGGCTGGGAGAGCATCCAGTTTTATTTCTGTACAGAAACACAGCACTCAGGCCCAAAGCCTGAGACTGGGCAGGTCGGGGCAGCGCCCACCAGAGGTGCAAGCTGAGGCGGAGGGCCAGCTCACGCTCTAGGATGGAGGAACGGGCCCAGGAGAACCAACGGCGGCCTGGAACCAAGCTCCTCGGGCCTTGGCGGAGACGCTGGACTCCCGGGCGTCCCTCCTGCCCTCTGGGGTGAGATTTCAGCAAGAAGACCGAAGGGCACCCTGCTGCGCTCTCATCTAAGCTAAGGACACAAGGGAGGTCGCAGAGACCCTGACACAGGGCCCCATGTCGCAATGCTGGTCCTTGGGGTGCCCTTGCCTGAGCCCCACTAAGCAGCTCTGGCCGCTGGAGTCTTTCTCTCCCAGCATTAAACCGTGGCCACGCTGGCCTCAGATCTGGCCACCCCGCTTCCCTGCCAACCACTTCATGCCAGTTCACACCTCTGTCTCCACTGAGGAGGCCGCCGAGGGCAGCACCTCCAGCAGATCCGGGTCCATCTGGGGCCCCCACCACACAGGGCAGCCGTGCAGGAGAGATGACGCCTCTGTGCTCCCCAGATCCAGTTAATGTCCCCGGAAGATGTCTCTGAAGGCCTGGGGAAGCAGAAACTTGGGCCACCGCTCTAATCCTAACCCCACCCCAACCCCAACCCAGCAGCCTCACTCCAGGTACTGCTGGTGACCTTTCCAGGGGGACCTCTGGGACCACCCCATGGCACATGACACTGCCTGCCACTCCCTGCTCCCCGCTCTGCTCGCTCGTGGTATTTACTGCCACCTGATGTCATGGTGTATGTTTATCTGCTTAGTGCAGAGCTCTATAAAGGCACATGCAAATCATCCCCCCAAAAAGTTAATTTTCCCTGGTTCAAAGAAGGAAAAGAACCCCTTCCCTTCCTTAGAGCCATTTCCCCATGGGAACCAGAACCTGCAATTGTCAATTCTTTCTCTGGCCCTTTGAGTTACATGCAAATCTTTTTAAAGGCTAAATAAGCCTCTGCCACCCTACCTCACCCCCATCTCCTAGTCCAAGTGAGATGCAAATTTAGGGACCAGATCCAAGTTGCAACCATGCTTGTCTTGTCTCAGAAGTTTGTTATTCCTTCGAAAGCACGCTCTTGTAATCAGCAGACAGCCACACCAGTGGCCAAGTACTCTGAGGCGAGCCGCATGTGTGCGGCCCATGGTGCCAGCCTCTCAGGGCCTTCACTCCGGGGCTGCCCACCCTGCATCCGGACAACCTGACCCAGTCTGCTGCCTCTGCTTGGCTCCCTAAGAGGGTAGGATTTCTTTCTGTCCTTGAGATCTTTGCCAGTGACATGCATCACATTCTGGTTTAAGGTTTACTCAGTGACAAAACTGTTTTCTTTCTCTCCTACTTTTCTGGAGAGGAGACTCGGATTTTCATTCCCCCCCCCACCCCAACATCTCTTCCCCAGGACAGCGTAACTGCAGGGCTTTCTGTCTCTCTCGTTCATAGCTGCATCCTCAGAGTGGCGCCCAGCACTGAACAGGTGCTCAAAATAAACAATAAACAACAGTGATGTCCACTGAGGACACTGAGTAAACAAACCTGTTACCAGCTTTTGGAGACGGAAGACCTTTCTAACTTCCTGAAGGTTTTATAACTGAGTCTATGAAATAAACTGGCCAGAGACAGGCCTGCAGAAACAAAAACTTAATTCCATGTGTAAGCCCAAGAATAACAAAAAAATAAAATAAAACGTGAGACTTTCGTTGCACCCTGAGCTACAGAAAGGAACAGGGTCCCTGGGCCTCAAATGGGAAGGGGAGAGGCTGCTACAGCAAACAGAAACCCAGGAACAACACCCAGGGTTAGGAGGCAGATTTATTTATGTCGACAGGCACTGATCAGGATCATTCCCAGAACATCAGGCCCTGAGCTCTGGTGGTCTCGGGCTTATGTGAGATTTGCAAGCAGGAAGTACAGAGGCAGAATGGCTTGTCACTGGAGGGGGGGGGGCGGGTTTATACAATGTGCATCACAGCGACCAGCTGTTTCTAAGAAATAGAAGCAACTAGACCCGGTAACTGAGAAACTGAAGTGTACTGGTGGGAGGAGAAGGGAGGCATTTTCTGTTACAAGACAGCCAAAAACCACAAAGGGCAGGGAAGAGACCGCAGGGTGAATGGAACCTGCGCCACTGGCCCCGGACCTCAACTCCGGCGCTGGACCTCAGCCACGGCCGGCTCCTCTGGTGATGGCACCATCCCAGGGTCGATTTCCTGTAGAAAGTTCCACTGCTTTTGCCTCTAGGTCTGCAGTTTCTCCAAATAACCAGCTCGAAATATATCTTGAGTGGCACTTTCTGGCCTCAAAGAGTCTTTGTAGTGGTGCCTCTTGAGCCTCAAAAAGCGTCTGAATTTTATTTTTTGCAATAAGAAAGTCTTACTACAATAAAAAAATTTTTTTCAGTTTTTAAAACCTCCCCATTTGCCGGTAAGACAGGTGCAGCTTTCTGATGGCTATTGATTTTATTTCCTGTGAATCTCTGTGCTTCTCAGACATGAATCAGGGTTCACTGCGTTGTTAGCGACTGATTCAGACACTGCCATTAGCAACCAGCTCAGATGTCACACAGAAAACACCCATGAGGCCTCAGAGATGCTTTTCCAGATCCTTCTCAACAGCAATGAAGAGTGGATTCTCGGAATACCACACCAGCATTTCCATCCTCCAAACAGGGGACCTCTTTCCCCACTGACGGCTCCCTAAGTCACATCTCTCCCCAGGTGGTCTCATCAGACCAGACAGTTCAGGTCCTGCATCCTGGGGTCCCACCCCAAACTCTTTCTTTAGGTCCAGCCCACGCCTTCTGCCTCCTTCTCGGAATGAGGAGCCAAGAAAAAAGATAATAGCCCGGTGTGCACCATGATTGGCTTTCAGGAGGCAGCAGGCCCACCAGGTCCCGTGGTAAACACTTCGGGTCCTCAAAGCACCTCGCGGGCTGTGTATGAGTATCAGCACCAGTTTCCAGACTAAAACGCCACGGCTTCCTTGTTGAATGACTTACCCAGTCACCCAGAGAGTACGAGCTAGACACTGTCAGGCAATCTGATCCCAAAGCCCAGCTCTGAACCCCAAGCCGTAAAAGGTTCCCCAGGCTCCAAAGCATTGGGTCAGTCTTCTACTTTACTTGTGGAATCTGGAAGAAAAAAACCAGCAAGGCAGGAACCTGGGAAAGAAGGATCCTAAGTCCTCGTATTGACCTCCCTTGTTTGAGCTCCTTCTGCGCTGCAGCCCTGGGCTAAGCAGGCTCAGAACGACCCCAGTGAAAGCCTCACCTCACACCAGGAGCTGCAGAGAGGGCCCTGCCAAGCAGAGCGGGCTGGGGTGACTTCTCAAGGGCCTACCATACGCAAGTGTTTGAGTTCGACTCCACGCGTGCGTGTCTGCGCCCAGGGCTCATGTTCTCAGCCATGATTCTTCCCCCAAGCAGTGGAGAAAACCATTCAAAGTCAGCTCCAGTTCAGACAGGGACAGAGCTGGTGGGCAGCAAGATGGATGGTTCTGTGGCTGCCATCACTAGGGACATTCCCGAAAGCTGGGCATGGTGGCACACGCCTGCAATCCCAGTGCTCGGGAGACTGAGGCAAGAGGATTGTTAAGAGTTCGAGACCAGCCTGGTCTATGAAGTGAGCTCAAGGCCAGCCTGAACTGCATAGTGAGACCCTGTCTCAAAAAGAAAAAAAAAAAAAAAATCTAGTGCATTCTCCACCCCAGCTTAAAGGTAGGGGGAGCCCTATGCCCAGAGATGGAGGATGGACGGTCTCTCCGCATCGCTCTCCAAGGATTAGGGCTGCAGCCCTGTTTTCTCTCTGTCCCCTTTGTGTTTAGCACAGCTCCAAGGACGTGGCATTTGCTCCCGTGATGACCACGGGACAAATTAGTGGACGGGCGCACCCCCATTTCCAAGAGACCTGCAGCTCGTGCTTCAGGCTTCCCAGTGCAGATGCGCTTTGCTGGGTGCCCCAGTGGGCTCCTCTCCCCTCCTCCTCCCATCATGTGGAGGGGAGGAAGGTGACGGCCAGCGGGGAGCCCTTAGAGGGGCTCAGGTCGGTCAGTCACGCTGCATACAGTTACTTTCCTCCTTTCAGGAGGCCATGAAAGAGAGG
Organism: Hydrochoerus hydrochaeris; assembly: GCA_004027455.1. Taxonomy (NCBI): domain Eukaryota; kingdom Metazoa; phylum Chordata; class Mammalia; order Rodentia; family Hydrochaeridae; genus Hydrochoerus; species Hydrochoerus hydrochaeris. The sequence goes on from PVLA01004787.1 coordinate 6,026, forward strand.
CCGAGGCCCCAGCCTGCTTCGTTTCCTCGGGGCCACGCAGCGAGGAGTTCTGAGCTCCAGAACTCAGCCATGGCCCATGTGCCGACAAAGAGCCCACCTTTCAGCCCCACTTCACCCTGTCTCACACGCAGGGGGAGAAGCATCGGCAGGCACCGTGTGAGGGATGCAGGTGCCCAGCATGGATCCAAAGAACAAAGAAACGAGCAAGTGAGAATGTTTCCCAGGCGCCATCACTAACAGGACCTCGGGGATTCTTCCTGGGAAGTAGAAAGGGAGCAGCAGAGTCAATGACGAAGTTCACGTTTTCATAACAAAGCAGGAAGTGACCTACGTACCCGTCACTAAGAAGCTGGGTTCATCATGGTGCATCCGTGCTAGAGTGCTCTGCGGCTCTTAAAATAATATTCCCCGATCACGGTTTCAATGAGAGAAACATTAGTGACCATTAACTGAAAAATTCAAGTTAGAATGGGCAAATACAGCGTGACGGCATTTTTATCCCACCAGGGATACCTTGAGTGGCACTTTCTGGCCTTGTTCAGTCTCATACAGTCTCTTTGATGTAAGTGCTGTGCCTTTGAACCTCCCAAGTGGAGAACTAACTAAATATTTCTCTCAAAAAGTTACTCACCTCGGGTGTCTCATGACAGAAACATGCAGCTGATTCACACACCTTCCCCAGCGATGCTTCGAGATAAGCATCCTGGTCCGCATCCCCTAGCCCCAGGAGGAAGCAGAGACACAGACGGCCCGAGTCACTCAGCCAAAGTTCAGGGCCCAACTGATGTCTGAGACAAGCATATCTCACATGAAAGCAGCGATGCGACCATCAAGCCTTAGCCCATGGGCCCCGCCGTCTCGGTGTCAGCTGCTGGCCCACCACGAGGGTTCTAAATCATGAAGGCCAAGAGGGAATGAACCGAGGAGAAGCAGAGGAGGCAGGAAGTAAGGCTTGGCTGGAGCCACCAAGGGATGGCGAGGTTCTTTTCTGAGAGAGGGGCGGAAGCCGAAGGAGGCAGGGAGTAGCTGGAGGGAAATGTGGAGGTGCCCTGGGGCTCCCGCAAGCAGCCCCAGCTTCCTCAGCGCACATGCCAAGAAGAAAGGCACCCTGGAAGGAGTGGGGGCTCCAGAAAGACAGAGAACACTTGGAGCAGTCACTGCAGAATCCCTCAGAAAGGAGTGTGGGAATAAAACTATTCTTGTGTTCAGGAGACTCAGGTGTGGCCAGAAAGCATTGTGGGGGAACAGAGCAATGTGCCCCAATACGGTCCACTTTTTCTTTTTGAACACTTGTTCTCTGTGCTCCAAGTCACGCTGAGTGATCACCAAGCAAGGCCTTGATCCAGAGAAGATGAGTAAGTCTCCCTGGGAGACTAGAAAACAGTGGATCCTCCCAGGATGGGAGAACTCCTTCCTTACTCTCCCTGTGGTGCCCTGTTGTCTCACCACTTCCCACAAAAAGACACACGAACCTACACTCACGCTTCCCCCCATACACAGGGACCCCTGCCTTCTTCATACACACACACTCACACACACACACACACACAGCGGTGGTTCTCTGCCACCTCCCTGCCAACAGAACCCCAATTTCATTTAGGAAGACAGTGTACCTGCTCTGGTCTAAGCCAAGGCTGTCTCCTTTTACCAGATCCTCAAATCCCAGACTCCCTTTCAGTTTGTGCCTGTGTGACTCAGTTCTTACCAATCAAATGTAAAGGATTTCTCAAGGCGGGACGGGATTGGAGGCTCCAGATAAGGGTTACAATGTGCTGTGCTGTTGATTGTGAAGCATGTCGTTTCTTATCTCTCTCCAGTGTACCTTCTGGGAAGGAAGACCTCAACTGTCCAGACTCCCTTGCAGCTAGCTTGGGGCGCGGGGGGGGGGGGGGGTAGGTGAATTTATGTCTGCCAAGGAGATGCACTTGCAAAACAGCATCTTGAAGGCAGAAACAAGGTTAAACCATCTGCCTAGGGTTTGAGCTGTTGGCTGCTACTAAGTTTTCAGAGCTGGAGGGGGGAATCCCAAGAATCTAGGTGTCCAGGAATGAGCCCATAGGGTGCCAATGGGCAGTTGTGGCCAGAGCTAAAGGGACCAGACCATCCCATGACCAGTGAGCTGTCTTGTGGGAGCTGGGATGCGGTTTAGCCTCCTGGTCTCTGGGTCACAGCTACACACACACATTCTCCAGCTCATGCATCCTGGTGACTCTTGATTCCATCTCCCGGACTGTGGCTGAGGGGCAGCTCCTCTGGCTTAGCCAGCACTGTGTGTTCTCATAGCCTTTCCTGGGGGCCCAATCCAGGGCTCAGGCCTCACCTTTCCAAGTGAGTTCTCAAGCACCAGTTCTGCGGGGTTCATGACACCAATTCTTTTCTTCCTGAAATGCAAATATCTAAAAATATTCCATTTCCTCTAGTTTCAATTTTAAAAAATGGTACAGGAGATCAGACGTGAAGAATGCATGCAGATAAGAAGCCTCAGGGACACCTCCACCTCTCTGAGCCTCAGTTTATTCTGTAGAATGAGGTGAAATGATAGTATTATCATTATGATCGATAAATAGTCACCAAACACTGTGACAAGGGTCTGTTTCCCAACCCGCAAGCTCTTCTACGTGAGAGCAGGGCACTGTCCACGAGCAGGGCTGTAATTCCCCTAATCCCTGAATCTGGGCTGGTGTGTGGGTCGCCTGTCACTAACAGAAAGCGACAGGAAAGAGGTCACCTGCATCCCAGGGCTAGGTCAGGAAACACCATTAAAATTCCTGTGGGTTTCTTGGAAGTCTTGCTCTCCCGATGTCCCCTGTCGCAACCCAGCCACTGCCGTGTAAAAGTCCTAAGTCACATGGAAAACCCAGAGGCTCCATTCTCCCAGCTGAGTCCTGCCATTGGCTCACTAGAGAAGAGGTGTCTACTAGATCACGCCGGTCCTCAGCTACTAAGTCACAGTCACCCCTAGCCATGGTCCTTCCACCTAAGGCTGCTGGCTAGGTCACCGCATCTCAACAATTCTCTCTCCTGAGGAGACCTGTGAGTGGCTTCTAATTAATTAGACATTGCAAAGGGGATTGGATGTGACCTCCTTGGCAGAGCACACTAAGGACAAGGTGCTAAATGATGAGGTGATGTCACTCACGATGGCGTCACCCTCGGCATGAGTCTGCCTGAGCACCCTGGAGCAGGACTCTCCCCTTGGGCTCCGCAGCTGCCATTTGTCCACCACCTATGCAAAGGCCACATGGCAGGAAACCACACACCAGCTGCCTTAGGAGTAGAAAGGGCCCCCCAGACAGTAGCCAGAAAGAAAACAGCAACTCTGCCCTACAAGAAGATGGATTCTGCCACAGCCTGCAGGGGTTGGGTGTGGGGTTTCCCCAGTTGAGCCCCTGATAAGCTGTGACTGAGACCACCATCCCAGATGACATCTGAATCATAGCTTGGGGAGACCCTAAGCTGAGGACCCCACTCAGCCCTGCCCTGCTCAGCAGGCCCAGAGAGCCCTGGGGTGGTAAGAGCGTGTTCTGTGCAGTCACTAAATTTGTCGCAGTGGATCATCCGTCCACTGCAGTGAGCTGAGCCTCAGACACCACACAGGGGTCAGAAACGTGTCCTCCCCACGGGTTCCACAAGCTTAGCCATGCAGGTGCCTGTGGTTCATTCCTCAGCAGCCGGTGATGGGAACCAGGACAATCTCCACGCCGGCCCTGCACTAAGCACTTGGCCACAGTTGCTGCCTGGACTGCTCTGCGGTACTGTAAGATAGGGCCCTTCCCTTCCCTAGTGAAGAAACCAGTCTAGGAAGCGTTAGATCACTGACCCAAGGCCGCAGAGAGCCCGTGTGGATGGGGAGTCTGCTGAGACAACTGATAGAAGCCTCCAGCATGACACACATCCAGGGAATGGCTTGCGTGTCGTATGAGTTGTCTGTTACTATGGAACAAATGACCTGCAAAGCTCAGCCCCTAAGATGACACGTGTGACCTCAGTCGCTGTGAGTCGGGAGTCTGGACCCAGCTTGGCTGGTACCCGTGGCCCCAGGTCTCTCACAGTTGCAGTCAAGCTGCTGGCCAGGGCTGCAGTCACATCAGGACAGGGCCGTTGGAGGCTTTGGCCCTTTGGGCTGCAGATCAGAGAGTCTGGCACCCGATGCTGAACATGGGGCCTCTCTGGCGGGCATGAGGCATCGTGGGGAGCAGGCCGGAGGGCAGAGCAGGGCCCAGTATGGATGCCACAGTCGTCTGCCACCTAATCACAACAGCACGTCCCATCGCTTCTGCTATTATTGATTAGAAGCCTGGCTCAGCTCCAGCCAGCACCGAGGGCAGGAGGTCACACAGGAGCGTGGGTACAGGGAAGCAGGGCCCCCCGGGGCATCTCAGCAGCTGCCTCACGAGGAGCTGGGCTGGGTCCTACATTCAGCAGAGCCTTGGTGGGCTGGGGCTTCAGGGGTCCCCTCGGAGGATCCCCGAAAATTTGGCCCAGAGTGCAAGCCAAGCCATCCTCCTCTCTCTTTCCTGGTCCTAAATCTCTGGCTTGAGAAAATCATTTTCTATAATTAAGTTTTTTATGTTGCTCGCTAAGCAAGAAACTTCATTATCACTCTCAGCACTTGCTCAATTACATTTGTGACACGGAGCTAGTTTTCTTTGATTCCACATTATTCTCCCACTGTCACGCAAGTGTGGTTCTGATTTGTAAAAAGCTGTCACCTCGTTATTTGTCCATTAGAGAGTTTTGAAAAGTGGCAGCCTAAGAGCCATATTTCAGTTTTAATTTCAAATAAAAATGAGCTTAATCATGATACTTTAATGATGCTCATTTCCATAGCTTCTTTCTTGGGGACTGGAGGGGTATGAGACAGGCTCTCACTGTGTAGCTCAGGCTGGCCTTGAACTCACTGTGTAGCCCAGGATGACCTCAAACTTGCAGCGATCCCCCTGCCTCAGCCTCCTAAATGGTGGGATGACAGGTGTGAGCCACCACGCCCAGCTTCCGCTGCACTTCTGCCCCTCGCCTCCCAGGGGCTTGGAGTGAGTCTCCTGTAGCTGAGTTTTTTCAGGAGCTCTTGTACCCCTCACTTCTTCTTTCTTCTTTTGTCTATGGTGGACCAGAGGCTGGGCCTGGGGGAATTCTACAGTGTCCTACGGCTCTTTCCAGGATGACACAGCACAGCCACAGGCCACAGGAATAAGGCATCGCTTCCAGACAATGACAAAACAAGACAAGCCAAAAATTACAGGAAAGCAAACAACTGACTGATGAAGCATCCACTGCACATGGACTGCAGACGCCCACCACAGGGCGTGGAGAGGGAAAAGGCCACTTGCTATGTCATGGCGTGAAGCTGAAACTGACCGTGCCGTGTGCAAATGGTCAAAGCTATTCTTCTTTGAAACTAAGTGGAATCATACCCTGAGTCCTCCTAGTCACGATGGCCGGAAGTTCCATGCCCGTATGTTGTGCCATCCCTCAAGGGGGAAGCGAGTGTGCAGAGGTGACAGCGGGGGAGAGACTGTGGCACACGTGCTGCGGCGGGCACACGGAGCCAAGCTGCCCCAGCAGCACAGCACTGCATAGCAGTCATCTCTTGCTGAACTGAAACCTCAGCACTGGCATTTTGCCAGTCGGACGCTTGGTCTCTGGAAGGCCCAAGGTCACTACTCTAGAGGGACCCTGCAGCCCTCGGTCCACACCAGCGATGGGACACAAGAGGTTCATGTTTGATGATTTTCTTGCTGTGTACACACGTGTTGTGTGTGACTTGTATTATAAAATATTCGATAAGAAAATAGAAAAATGCAGGCTCGTTCAGCATTTCAAAAGCGATCATCCTCTCCAGGTGCGACCCCTGCCCCAGAAACCCAGCCATGAGGAGCACGAGAGGGGGCCACCCCCCAGGAGCCCCCGCCCGCTTGCTGCTCCTGCTTTCCGTCCCCCAAGCGCCACCTTCTCTGGTGTCCTCCTCTGGAGACTACTGAGCACCCGTTAAAAACGGCGTAACACCTGCTGGAGGCAGGGTGCAGAAGGAAAGGGATTTTCACAGACACACAAAAGGTGGAGGGACCTGGAAACTGGTTTTTAGTCACTTAGCTACCTCTTGTCGTGTAAAAAGATATTTTCCTCAAGTCTGACCGCTCAGTGCGCTCCGTAGGAATAAAAGCTCCTGTTGCTAGGGTCCCAGGAAGAAGGATCCTTAGTTCCATCTTCCTGGAAGGCAAACGGACTTAGGGTCTTCCGAGGAGAGAAGGCCCAATGAGTTACTGTACTCTCACGTCAGAGAATGAACTGAGGTGGTCACGGCAGGAGAGATGCTCATGGAGAAAAGCACATACCCTGGCATCTCATTCCCAGGAAATGCACAGAACAGCCCCGTTTCTGCATCTGAATACACCAGGCTGCGTAGCACTGAGTGCAAATAGAAAAATCAGGAAGGACAGCAAGGTTCTTAGTGGACAGGGAAACAGGAGAGGGCCCTGATCAGGAGGTCAGAGGGAGAAGGAAGCCAAAGTAGAAAGAGAGTCCGTTAACCAAAGCACTCGGCCCACTGTGTTTCCTTGTTCACTACTCACTGGTGTCCCTGCATCCCAGGGGCAGAACAACGGGGAACCTCTCTGAACATGTGAAAACTAGGCAAATGTGGGACTGTTTGTGTCATGGAAAGGAGTTTAACTAAGCCATTTAATGAACGTTGTTTTAGGGGGGAAGGAGCGAAGAGAAATGGATGCTGGCTGTTACTAGAACTTGAACACTGAGAGCTAAGGTCTCAGTCTCCCCATCCCTAGCCAGCAAGTGCCCCTCTAGAAAGCCCCCTAGGAGCAAGTTCAGCCCACCTCCCTCCCCCGCCACCATGACATCCTCTGGGCACCAGCCAGGGCTGCAGGCTTTTCCCATGCTATCTAAGCTTCACAAAGTACACGGAGGTAGTTATGATCATCCCATTTGGAAGATGAAGAAACTGAGTCAGGGAAGATAGATTGAGCCCAGAGTAAGCTGAGCCCAAGAATAGGGGCCGAGCCGCTCTCTGAGATGCACTTTCCAGAACCTCCAAGACAAAACCTGAGTCATTCACAGGAAAACGGATGCACTTTGAGACCCTAATGTTAGGTCAACTACATCGGACACACAAGCTTAAATGTCTCGTGGTTTCTCTGGCACAAGAAACTCAAAGGAAAAATAAAGAACAAAGTAAAATATAGATAACAGAAAGCAGGGCGTTAGACCCTCCTCAAAGGGGAAGGACATGAAGAGATGCCGGGAAGGGTAGAGGAAGAGAAGGGAATGAAAAAATGAATGAGCATGCGTTAGGTGCGTGGACGGACTCCACGCAAGGAGCATAAACATCATGTGCCCAAACATGAACTAATAAAAATGATAAATAAATGCAAAAAGTAAAACGCAAACACCACAGGGTAGAACTTTTAAAAAAAAATGTTTTTAAACAACCTCCCTGAAGCAGCAGCCAAGTCACTGGGGGTGCGTGGTAACAAAGGCCCCGGTCAGGTGGTACAGCAGTTCCTCTGACCATGTGACCTTGGATACACTCCCATGATGCTCTCTGCCCCGGATTCTTTGTCTGCAGTGGAAGTGAAGGGCCACACGGCCTTCCTGTAAGAGCTGATGCGGGAGTATTGCACAATGCCCTGCAGAGCTCTCGTGTGTTAGCACCTGGCAGATGGGCTGGTTACTCGTGGGGACGCTGTCACCTGCCTGCCCAGTGGCCATGGTCAGGTGACAGAGCCACCTTAGGTTTCAGTCACCTTCCCTGTGTAAAGGACAGTGACAAAGCCCCTGCCTCACCAGGATATAGTGAGAACTGGACACAACAGTCGCAGAGAGCCTGATGTCACGGGAGGGGCCCGCACTGGATTTTGGGCTCATCGCCAGACATTTCTAGCCGATTTTGAAGAAGATGCCCCATATTTCGATGGTGCACTGAGGCCCTGGTTAATTTCATGTCTGTAATTTCACAGAGAAGTAGGTCCTTCCATGCTGCTGCAGTTGAGATTCCCACCAGGAGTGTGGGTGCCTTTTAGAGACAAGCGGCTTCTCTGGGCTTCCTCCCGCTGGGCCGGTAGCCCACACACCCTCCTCTGTCATCGGAATGAAGTAGCCCCCAGGAGGTGGGATCCCCGCTGCCCTTCCACCAGGATGGGGTCAAAGAACGGAAGGGGGCTGACAGTGAAACCCCAGCCGGAGCTCTCCCCCTGCTGCTTACCATAAAAGACCCCGTCCACCTGCGCACAGGGAAGGGGTGGTGTTGGGTAAAGGGCCCCTCCACTTCCTTGGAACTGGCTCTAAATAAATCCTTTCCCTTTTTACCCATGTAGATGGCCTCCTTTCATTCGCTCCTCAGTGAGCAAACAAACCTGAGCATAGGAACCTTAGTAGCTTGTAACACTGTTACTCCATGTCGTGCACACTTTTTGTATCTGAAATTTATTTTGCCAAAGCTACTCTCATCACCTGGGAGCCAAAATAGCTCATCCTTGAAACCTGAGACCCTAGCAATCCCCTTTCCCTTTGGTCAAAGCCCTATTCTCTCATTTTTCCCGCATAAGTCTATAGGTCCATGTATATAGAAGCTGTTATCATTTCTCGATCAAAGTAAGATAAAAGAATTCTAGTCATCTTCCTTTTCCTGCTCAGCATCAGTTGGAAGAAATTCCTTCCAGTCCTTCCTAGCTCACCCATAACCCCAAGCAGAGGGCCGGGTTTGCAGAGTGTGTATCAAGAACAGAGTTAGGGGGCTGCGGGGTGCTTGGTAATAGAGCGCTGGCCTACACTGCATGAGGCCCTGATTTCAGTCTCCAGCACAGAAGTGAAATAATCAGGGTTTCATTATTTTGTGCAGTATTTCTACTGTACTTGAAGAGAACAAATGATAAATTCTGTAATTTGGGAGATACAGTGTGCAAATTCAGTGCTCTTCCCTAGATGAACAGCAGCAAAGGAAGATTATGGGTCACAGCCTGCAGATGTGTGAGTCAGTCACCCCATCAACTCCTTCCTCCCTTTTGCTGCAAATAATTTAAATATCTCAAGTGAAAATAGCTTCAATCCATGTGTTTGGCTCCCGGCTCCGTCCCCTCCCAGTTGGATGAGCTTAGGCCATTGTTTTCTTCATCATAAAATAGGGACAAGGATCGCGTCTTTGAGGATTATTTGAATATTAAGATGGAAATCCACGTGCACCATGGAGCTGTTGTTAATCTGCCGCCCAATGAATGGGTTTCATAACCACAATCATCACACAAGAGAGCAGTGTCGTGTAGGGGTGTCACATCGGGGTTTCTTTCCATTTATTCACATCTCATTCTTCTAGTCTGCCAACAAAATGAAACAGGTGCCCTCAACACTGTTGGAGGCTTAAAAGATTAAGACGTAAGTTTCTTGGTGTACGTAAGGCAGCAATGGTTATGCTGCGAGGGCCGGGGGAATTGTTCTCAGTCTTGGAACCCGTGTCTGGCCACAGTGAGATCACAGTGTGTATCCTCTGGGAGTCGGGGATGAGTTAAACAGACTCACCACTTTCCCTTGGTTTCCTGTCATCTCTCCTTTATTTTACTGTTTTAAGTATTCACGTGTTAAGTGAGAAGTCATGTGATATTTAACTTCTTTGGTCTGACTCCTGTCACTTAGCATTACCGTCTCCAGTTCCATCTGCTTCCTGCAGTTCAGACGATCTCACGCTTTGTGACAGTTGACTAACATTCAACCATACACACCCCACGTCTTCATCATATCAGTGACTCCAGACCCTGCCTGCTCTAAATTAAAGACTCAATAGTGGACAGGGACCATCGCCACTATAACTACTGTTCTGGTTGCATCTGGACACTCTCAACCAGAGAAAATCCTCAAAAATAGCATTCTCAAGAACAAGAGGGGAACTAGCTCCTTACCCTATGCCTGACCCCAGCTCACCCCTAGTCTTTGCTAACTGCCTGCAGCCTTCTCTGCATTACCTTCCAGTCAAGGACCATGAGGCAGGCTAGCTTCCATAATCGGTCTCCAGCCAGACGCAAGGCCATGCCCAAGGCTGGTCTGCAGGGATGAGCTGCTCTTTTTCTTAGTCATTTTGCATCAGGGTATCAAGCGCCAGGGCACTGGGGAAAAGCATCCTCGGGACCTGCATTATCAAGCAGCCCCAGCCCTAGAGCCCTCAGCCCCTTGGCTCTCCTGGTCAGGCATCTCTCTGCACTCTGGTTCAGCCTCCGAGGGAAGCTGAAGCCCATAAAGGGGTCCAGGGACTGTCACTCCAAACACAGCAGATCTGCTGATTAACTTAGGAACTGAATAGGACAGGCTGGGAGAAGCTTCACTCAGACACCCCCTTATCTGCAGGGGTCCAGATCCACTGGGGCAAAAACCCATGACTTCTGATCCCTTCACTGAGTTTTTGAACTCCTAACGCTGGAAGGAGGAAAGAAGATTAGAGTCTATCATTGCACTAAGACAGACTTGTCACCCAAGATGGCTTTGTGTATCAGTCCCAGTCAATATCCCCCAAATCATTTACTATCACCCTTACATTCTCCACCTCCTCCTCCCCTCTGGAAAAAGAATATTCGCTCTGAAGCACAGGGAGCCAATAGGTCACTACACTTCATGATTGCAAGTTACCGTATTTGCATATCTGTTTTGCTTTTCCTCCACTACCTACTATCAGCGTTGCCCCAGCAGGGATCTGTCCTGGTGCCAAACCTCATTCTCACTGCTACAAAAACACTACAGCTCACCTTGAGGGCCCAGACCCCTGGCCACTGACTCACTCACCCCACAGGACAAGCACAGGGCAGGCACATAGCAGGGATCGAGGGGTGCAGGCAGGAACTGTTTATTCAGCAAGTATTTCCTGGGCACCCCCTGTCCTAGTGACAGCAGATAATGAAATCTTTGGGCTCAGAGATGGGAGAGATGAGACCGGCCCAAATGCACGTTCCGCATAGGAAGAGCTTTTGGGGTAGCAGGGCATCTTCAGCTAAACTGAGGCTTTAATTGAAAGTGAAGTATGATAAAATAAATTAGGTAGAAAGGAGAAGAGGAAAAGCATAACTTCAGCACTATACGGTCAAGAAAACTCCGACTTCGGGACACAAGCTCATTACCTAAGGTTATTCGTATCTACACTCCTATCTTTCTCCCTGGGCTTGTTTGCGCTCCCGGGCTTGTTTATGCTATGAAGGAAGACAAGAAAGAATTGTGACAGGGAGCTACAGGATGGACCCAGAGGTGTACAACAAGTAACTAAAAGCGAAGCAAAGTTTGACCTCCGTCTCATATCCTTTATTACATTAAACATGGATACAAGTGCATCAATTATTCTGGAAAAAATTGTCAAAAAAGGTTTCATGGCTCTAATTTTTCATAACCAATCTCATCCCCTTGCGAGATTGAGGACAGCAAGATAAGGGTGACTGGTTTGCAGGGTTTACAGGGACATCTGATTACCAGCTTTTACAATATCCAGTTCCAGATCCTGCCCCTGGAGCAAGGTTTAAAGTCCCCAGTCATGGTCCCAAACCTGTGACTGCCTGGGTTTCAGGAAATGCATGGCCTCATGGTCCATCCATCCCACGATGACATCATCCCACTGAGCAGAGAGAGTCATCCCACAGGATCTGGATTATTCCTCCAGCCAAAGGATTCCCCTGGAGCTATGGAAATCAAACTTGCAAGAACTAGACCCTGGCCCAGCTTGGCTACTTCTTTTTTTTTTTCTTTTTCTATCATTTAGTTTATTGGCTATATATACACACATTCATCATTCATGGTAGGGAATTTGTTCAGTACATGATATATCTTGGTACGTTCCCCCCCCTTCCCCTCCTTTCAACCCCTCTGTCCCTCCTTATTTACAAGGCTTTGTTTCCACCATTCTTAAAAACTGGCACTGAGCTTCCGGGCGCTAACAGGCTAACCTGAACCGCTTCACCAGGGAGGGCCCCAGCTGCCACCCTAGCTGGGATTGTCTCCTCTTCTCCTTCCCTTTCTAACTCTGCCTAGGAAGCCTGCTTATGCTTCAAGCTGATGTCTCAGGAAATTCCTTTTCCTTGATGTGAGTCAAGAGCCCACTCAGCAGGCCAAGTTGAAGAACCGGCTCCTCTTGTGGGGAGCAGGTCTCCTTGGACCCTGTCTGGTGACAAAGGGAATCAGCAACTGGCTAAGAAGGTGACCACGCAGTTGCTCTCAAAGCCAAGAGAGCATCACATATTTACCAACTGGCTGTGGTGGGCAAGAGCCTGGTGGCTTCTGCTGGCCAGGAGTATAGTGCCAAAAGACATTTCTTCTTGTGACAGACTTGGACCACCAGGTGGTCATGAGCAAGTTGGCCCAGAGGCTGTTGGACTTGTGGGTATCTGGCTCCATCATCCTGCGTAAAGCACCCCAGTCTTGGGCACTCTGCTGGGCTGAAACATCCCCAGTCAGAGCCCGAGAAGGTCAACACTGAAGGCGTGGAGCTCTGCTGCCTTAGAAGATCCTTAGGTGCTCGGGCTGCTGTGGGTCCTGAAGAAGCAGAAGAGTACAGAGAGAGAAAGGAAAGGAGAACAGACCAGCTCCGATGGGCCCTAGGCGGGTGACCCCTGCATTACGATCTCGGATGAACATTTTGGAATGAGAAACATGCCTACATCCATAACTGAGGAAAATCTGACCCATGAGTTCAGACAGCAAAGGAGACAGACAGTATGACAACAGATATGCAAAGTCCTTTGTCACATTTGAGTCACTCGCCAGATGTCCATAGGCTCAAGCGAAGGGTTATGTCTTCAGCTAGAGTGGCCCTCGGGTCTCCGGCTGAGTAGAAACCTGGATATGGTTACCAGAACCCACACGCCAGAAGTGATCCCACAGCAAAGCTAGCAGGAGGCCAGGAACGCACTGCACTGCTGTGCGACTTCAAAGTTAGCAGGTTTTAAGCTGACTCAGAGCAAGCGAAGCTAGGTTTCCCTTTGTTAATAATTTCTCAGTCCACGCAAGCATCCTGCTTCTGTGATCCCTGTCTCACCTGCTAGTCAAGCTCTTGGTATCTAAAACAAAGAATGCAACAAGATGCACGCAAGCAGAAGAAAAGCAGGGGTTTTATCAAAAGGAAAAGGCCCTCCGCAGAGGGGAGGGGCTGATGAGGAAGCCCAGGAGCAAGCTTGATCCTTCTACCTGGGTTGTTGGGACCGTTCCTGGGTCTTGGGGTCTGGGATGGTGCCTAGCAGAACTCTTTCCAATTAAACGAAATTCTTCACCCTCAGACAGGAGTTTTTGAACTTATAGGGGCCAAGTTGGAACCTACATGGCTGCCAAAGCCCACCAAGGAGGACAGAAATACAGTGCTGACAATATAACGCCTGCAAGGTGACCTGCTGCTCCTCCAAGTATGGTGATCTTTTGGGCTGATGCTAAGATATCGAGGAAATAGGGTGAGGGCAAGATGCTCTTTTGGTCTCCAAGAGTCAGAAGGCTTCCTGTCCACTGTGAGTCCAAAGTCAGCATATTTCCCACACTGTCCATTTCTTGTCTCAGCTTCCTCCTCGGACACATGACCTTTATGAATCTTTACTGGAAGCCAAAAGGCTGAAGGTCTTTTTTTCAGTAGCTACTTCCTTTTAAGAGGGACATTGTCCTTGTCTATAGGGGACCATGGCTCTGTCGGGCTATCTGTGGGAGAAACTGGCACTGCAGGCTTGAATTCTGGCAGGATGGGCTGGAATCCGTAAACTAGATTAGCCTGGCGCGGGAGCTGTGGTAATCCAGAAGACACACATGAGGTTAAGAGGAAGCAACGTCCAAAGATTAGAGCTGTATGGTTATAAAAAGTCCAGCAAAACAAGGGCCAGCGAGAACCAAGAACGGACATTTGAATTTCCAATTTGACCAACCAGTCCCTCAGTTTCCATAATGTTCTGGATTGTCCTTGGTTCTTTTTGATAGCCTCAAGGTTACTCATAACTTGGCCAATTTCATTAATAAATAATAATAATAAATAAACAACATTTTTTTAGCACAGCCCAAGGGCTAACTCAGTTGGCTGCAAGGAGATTAAGGGTCTCACGGGTTTGGAGGACAGTTCCAGCTAGGAAGTCAGCCTCCCTTTGAAGTGACATCGTGGCTTCTACCAGGTCAATTATTTGTTGACTAAGAGGGGCCAGTGCTAGGACTCAGGTATGGACCAGAGAAGGTATTAGTCCCCCGTTCTTGCTGTATTTTTCAAGAGTCCTACAAGCATCAGGAAGGAAATTGGTTCAACTCTCTCACCTAACGATAGATCCCTTAATGTTTTGAGAGAGATGAAGTGATACTGGTGGGTTAGGAAAGTTTAGCTCAGAGAGAGTCTAAACCAGTGTCCAAGTGTCTCTCCATATTAGGGGAAGGCATAAGAAGGCTGCGGTCCCGCAAAGGAAGTAGGTGTTATTTTTAGGGTTTTGTCAGGATAATATAGAGATTACTCCATAGTGCTTGGGGCTTCAGTGCCGCATGTACTCCATGCCTCATGGGTTGACTAATTCTCTGCTACAGATCTGCTTGCTAGAGGATTGAGACAGGTAGACATTCCAGAAGGATGATTCCAGGTTAGGAGATCTTGAGTTTCACCCCATCCCCAAAACTCATTGGATTTAAGGCCGTTTGATTCTTGTTCATTGTGAGGCTGATGGAAAAAAACTAGAATTATTAAATGGACCTGTGTTAGGGGTTTGGAGCACCTGGAGGTTCTGAAATTTCTCTTTTGGGTCCCTGCAAGGGGCCTCATGAGATTATTTAGTTTGTATAGGACTCAGCCATATGCAAGGAAAGTAGGAAGTCTTGTGAGAAACTTTCTCTTGATGCCTAATGGTTTGAGGGTGAACAAAGAGTGAGACAATCTGTTACATGGCCACATGGGACAGGGTGGGAGGAGCTGTCAGTGACACTGATCAGTGCAGTAGATTTTAGTATCATATTTTCAGAACTCAGTCCAGAGATGAGAAGTCCCTGTGTCCGGGGTGGATAACATGAAGCCTCTAATTTCTAAATTTGCCCTTACAGGACTAAGCCAACTTGGCTTATTAAAACAGTTACAGTGAGGAATGGTGTCCAGAAGTGTCTGGTCAGGATTCGCAGCTTAGAGAGCTATTGGCCTTTAGCTGGGAGTACAGACCCACCAATTTGTATATTTGGGGTGAGGGAGATCTAGCTTTAGATAGAAAATGGCCTGCTGAATTATAGGGGGGCAAGGACAACGAGGTAGGAAGAAGACAGGTGTAACACAGAGCCAGACTAGAAAAATACAGTACGGGGGTCCGTGGTGAGGTGGCGCCTACAGGTGGCGCCAGAGGATTAGCTCTGGACTGCAGAAGACTAAAGGCGGCCTCGCGGATGAGGAAGCTCAGCCCCAGAAGCCCAAGGCCGCGGGAGCTGTGGGAGCTCTGGAGTCACAGCTCTAACAAGGCAATGATTTCTTCCCATATGCAGTAAGAGAGCTCTCCTTATAAGGAAAGGATTTAAGGCAAAGTTCAGAAATAGGTTCTGGTCAGAAAACATGTCTAAGCGTTTAACAGTGTCATAACACTTAAAGATCTGGTGATCATAGCGCATGGACGCTCAAAAATTAGTTTTTTGTAGGTTGGGGTTTCTTTCTGAGCAGGAACCTGAGTTCTTCGATTGAGTTCTGGCGCTTCTGCCGGAGCTGGTTTGACCCTAGGAAGGTGGCTCTGGCTATTACTCTTAATTTGACTGCTGGGGAAGTAGCGAGGATAACCTCAAATGGTCCCTTCCCTTTGGGTTTTAATTGGCCTTAATGGGTTCCTCCTTTCCAGGTTTTTAATAAGACTCAATCTCTGGACTGAATATTATTGGCCCCGCCTGTTGACAAGCCATGAGTCCAGCATTGCTATCCAAGTGGACAGGCTATAATCTTTGGCCTAGATTGCTCAGGGACTAGAGAAGCCTGCCAACTTCAGGGTCCTCTGACATATAACAAAGACTGCAATGGTTCCCTCTGTCCCACCAAGTGGGAAAATGGCATTAACTCCCTGGAGGAAGAAGCCTTGCTGTGACCAGAGCCCACAAGGCTGTTCTTCTAGTTGAGGAAGTTTGGGTAACTGAGAAATATTAGAAGGTTTTGGTGCCCTCTGAATTGGCTCTTTAGGAATGGGGGTGGGGAGATGCCAGGCTGGTGACCACAGCTTCCATTTCTATGTCCTCCCGAGAGACCATGGGGGTTTGAGCTGGGGATCATCAGGTAGATGCCCTGCTGTAGTATTTCATGCCACCCTTATCTCATGATCCGCTACGAAGGGCTGGTTCCTAGTAAGGGCCTAGTAAGGGTAAAGACTTGTGGGTATCACCTGCGTCACTTTCGCCTCACTGCCACAAGATACGCAATGCCCACAGCCTAAAGGAGGAGAGGTTTATTTTGGCTGTGGTTTCAGTCCACAATCAGCTGGCTCCAAGGCAGAGAGTCATGGAGAGAGAAAAGATGCTCAATTCATGTAGCCAGGAAGCAGAAAGACAACAGAAGAACCAGGGAAGCGAACACACCCTCAACACACTGCAGTGACCCACCCCTTCTGACCAGGCTCTACCTCCAAATGTGAGAACTAGAGAGGGCTTTTCACATCTAGACCATAATAGCACCTCAGAGCATTTTCCTCATCTTCTGCGAAAGATTCCTGACTGCAGAATAGCATTATAAGTGACCCTTCCTTTCCAGAGCCATCGGTCACTCTCCTCGATTCTACACTGAACCCTGGCTGTATTGCAATTTAAAAGAAAAAAGCTATTGTTTTTCTAGATTACCTGGGTACAATTATTTCCAGGGGTTGGGGATGGTGTCCAAAGATGAGGTAGGTAGACTGGCTGTTCCCCATGATGTCTTGAGATTTCTATTAAAAAAAAAAAAAAGCAAGGTCTAGGTCTACAGCTGCGCTTGAAAATGTCCTTAAAAATTGCCTTAGACCTGAAGTGACAGCATGATCGGTCCCAAGGGTATTGTCCCGAGGTGTCTGCCCGAGCTACCAGATGTCTCTGGCACAAACCTGCCCCAAGTGCAAGGTTGAGGTGCCTGAGAATTTCAGTCAGACTGTGAGAGCCCAAGACCACAGTGCAATTCTCTACTCTTAGCGTTGGTCCATGTCTGTGACCCTATGAATCAGACCCGGCTCTTGTGAAAACAATGTGAATTTAAAAAAAAAAAGAATGTGAATTACAGCCAAATAGCCAACCCTGTGAGAGACGGGAACGGAAGTCAGGTCCTACTCTGTGTCCTTTATCTAAAGGCATCAAAGAGCTGCCAAAGACTTGAGGTTGTAGTTAACTTCTAAAGGCCAAATCTTTGTGACTTTATGACAACTAAAGGATGATTAATAAGGCACACCGCGTCTCCAACTCTCTCTGCATTCTCCAACTAGAACACTTGCAAAGCCTGCTCTGGCAAAGGCACTGGGTTAAGGTTCGGACCTCATCCCATGCGGTGTGGCACAGGTGCAGGGGTGGGGACAACAGATCTGATGCCAGGCACCAGCAGAGGCAGACAGTCTCCCACAGCAATCTGGTTACAACCCATGTGATGGCTCATGACACCCGGTAGGATATGACCCACGTCTTCCTCCCAGCCGTACTGGGGCACGTCTGGCCCTGGGGTAGGGGGAACCAGGGCTGTTTTCCTCCCCCGTGGGTGGATTGGCTGCAACACCGTCTCCCCCAGGCCAAGCATCACATGACGGGGTCCCCAGAGGGACTGGGGCTGAGGAATGTGGGAAACTCAACATGCACTTCTGTGCAGCCCCCTCCCCAAGAGTAGTAAAGCAAGAGTGACTCACAGGACCAGACTTAAATGCAGCTTTATTTTAGATAGAGAAAAGTCCATTTTGGCCACACAAACACAAGTCTGCATGAGGCGTGGGTTGCCCTCTGTCAGGTGCAGCCTGCGTGTCTCAGTTCCACATCTGGGTCACTGTTGGCAGTCCACTGGGTTCCACATCCGGGTCACTGTCATGGGAGTCTTCAGGTGTTAGGTGTCCTCCTGACTTTTAACTGCAAGACTCATGCCTGCAGGGAGGCAGTAAAACAGGTTTGGTTTTTTTGGTCTTTGTTTTTCCAAAAACAAAGCCAGAAAGAAAGAAAGACCACCTGGCTGGCTCACTGGATGGGTGGTCTCTGTCTCTCCCGGGACACACAAAGTAGTAAGAAAAGCAGAGGTTTTATTAAAGGGAAAGTACACTCTGCAGAGTGGAAGCAGGCCGAAAAGAAGGCTCAAGGCCGAGCTTGACCCAGAGCAGACCCACCTGAGTTTGGTTTGGAGGTGTTCATGGGGACTTTTCCTAAGTACGTGGTACTTACCAGGACTCTATACAATTACCTGAAGGTAGAGACCCTCGTATCAGGTGGGTGGCTTTTTGAACTGACCCGGGCCTCCTTGGCCCCAGCCTGGTTGCCAAAGCTCACCAAAGGAGCCAAAACTGCAATGCTAATGATACTACGGTGACGTGGGGTGACCTCCACGACTCTGAAGCACTCAGAATGCACGCTCCTGGGCTCAGGCCAGATGCCAAGGCAGTGTGATGCCTGCTAGGCCTCACTTAGGCTCACGCCAGGTCGTTACATAACTACTGTGAGGGCAAGACACTCTCATGGCTTTGGGAGCCAGGAGGCATCCTACCGGCTGCCGGCCTGAGGCCCAGACGCTTCCCTCATGTGTCTGTCTCCTGCCTCAGGGTCTCACGGAGGGGCTGTTGACTCTACCCATGCTACAAAGGTGTTGTGGTCAGGGGTTGGAAGGAGAAATTACATACAAGACACAAAATTTATAATATTATTCTATGATGGTCACCCAGAATTAAATATGAGAAAGTGCAGGAAATCTGTCCACAGCACTGAAGACCTAGAAAATCCAGCCAATGGCCTGGGATCACAGTAATGTCCTGCATGAGTCTAGCTGGAGACCAAGAGCCCATGACAATGCCCCCCACAAGGGCAACTGGAGGCCTAAAAGCCCACAACATGGACTCCAGCATGTCTGTTTCATGGATCTGCGCTGGGAAGGCCCAAAGGTCAGCGGTGGAAGCTAGAAAGTCTGTGCCAGTGGGTGAAGGGGCTGTGCCAGTAGGTTGAGCGTGCTACACTGGAGCCAGCAAGCAACACTCAAAATAAGGACCAGGGCTCCCTGAAAAGTGCCCCAGCCATCCTCAGTGACAGTGAGGTCTCGAGCCCCTCCAACCATGAGAACAGCTGAGGTCATGTCAGGGACACCAGCATGCCAAGCTCCTCCAGGAGAACCAACGGCTCCGAACAACTCTTAGGAGAACCCACAATGCCCCGCTCTTCCTCTCCGTGTCTCCTTTCATGCTGGCAGCTGTCCTCAGGTGGGCCATCTACATGCAGCACCATGCTGATTTAATTCAGCTGGGTTAAGTTGACCACCAGTTTTTAATCCATAACAAAAGAGTAGCAGTGTCCTGTGTCCATGGGTCCCACCACTGTCCCACCATGGCAGTCCCTAGCTCACTCTCTCTCTTTAGGATTCCAACTCCTCTCCGCCCCAAGGCGTCCACTGTAGCAATAAACAAATAAATATATACCACACTGTTTGTGGTAAATGATATGACAAAATATCATTAGACATAAGAGGCCGTAGACGTGATGAGTGTTCTTCCTGGTTTCGGGGTCCAGCCAGGCTTCCCAGAGGAGGTGCAGGCGTTTTCAGACATCTGAGCAAACAAGAGGAGTGAGCCACGTGGACTGGGAGAATTCTCAGAAGGGGCTTCAGCGGGTGTCGGGGTCCTGAGACCCAGCCTCACCGAGACACAAGTGCTGAGGACCAACGAGGCATCCCTGGTGCCCGGGCAGAGGGAGGAAGGGCCACAGTGGCTGCCAGGCTGCTCAGGAGGGTTTTGAGTAGAGAAGTGACAGGATTTCACATCCAGGCTGAAGGGGTGGCTGCGGCTGCGGGGTGCAGGAAGGCTCTGGAGGTCCCGGGCAAAAGCTGGAGAACCAGAGAAAAGGCTATAGAAAAGTCCAGGCAGAAGATGGGAGAGCCCAGAGCGGGCGGAAGAAGAGATCCTGACCACACCCAACCCTCAGTACCCGTGGGGACCGGTTCCAGGATGCTGGTGGATACCAACGCCCATGGATGCGTGAATTCTTGACATAAAACGGTGCAGTATTTGCATAGAACTGTGCAGTTTAAATCACCTCCAGCTGACCTAAAATTTTCTTAGTAAAAAAGCCAAAGCGCAGGAATATGGTTCACACTAGTCTGGGAAAAAGTAGAAATGGAAACTATTTGTAGGAATTTGCCTGCACTTCAGTAAAATTTCTAGAAGGTTCTGCACCAGGAACTACCCTGGAAATACTGGCTGTGTGCAAAGGAGGGGGTGGGGAGACTGGTGACCGGGACAGGAAGGAAATGTAAGCGCTTCCTTGTAAATAAATGTTTTCCAATCTTTCCAAGATCTGAGCCACAAGAACACATCATCTGCTCAGAAAAATGAGGAAAGTTTCAACAAATCTAACTCCCACGCTGAGCTCCTCCTCTAGAGAGATAAGACAGCTGCCCCTGAGAGGATGGGACAGGGCTGCCTCCAGCGTGGGCAGGCACAGGCTTGCCGCGTTTCATCAGACTAAGTTCCCTCATCGCTTTTAAAACTGAAAAAGGCACTAATTACTGTGCTACACTAACTGTCCACTTCCAAGAGAAAATCAAAAATATCCTTTTCTTTCGTCCTAATAACAAAACAAAAATCAAAACTCGGTTACCATAGAGCCAGGGCAGAATCTGAATGGGTGAGGGAGGCCTGGTGTGCCCCAGGCACAGAAGAAATCAGGGGAACTGGGAGGATCTCAATAGCAGGGACCAAGGCCGGTGGCCCTGGCCCGGGGTCTTGGACCCGGCTCCCTGCACGGCCAGTGTGGGAGGGGCTCTCTGAACTGTGCCAGAGAATTCTCCCAGCCACCTGGTGTTCCCTGATGAAAAGACCTCGGCTCAGGGTCACTAGTCCCAGACCACACAACCAAGCCAGCAGGGCCATTTTGACAGACGCCCCACACCCCTTAACTAACGACTTCGCCCTCTCCCTTCAGAACCACTTGGGGGACTCCCCGCAGGCCCTCTTACTCTATCCTAGAAACAAAATAGAGTGTGCACATCCAGTGTGATTCCTGTGACGGTGACGGCAAGAAGCTGGGTGACTTGAATGCCAGCTGCCCAACACAGGGCTACATCTCGAGTACTCTTTTAAGCTGCTTCCTTGGGGCACCATTTGCAAAAGGAAAGATGGGCCAGCGTCAAGCACCAGGACTCGTCCTTACTCAGCTCACCCAAATGTCCCCTCTGCTTCCCTGCAGTCAGGGCCCCTGCCCACTCCCAGCCCTGGGCAGCCACCCTTGGGCTTTAGGTCTCTGGAGCTGGGAAGATTTTGTGCGTTTCATGGAAGTAGAGTCACGGGGCAGGTCATGTTGGAACCAGGATTGTTCACGGGGCAGGGCAGCCCTAGTGGGCAGCTGTGCCCACTAAGGCTCTTCCATTCGCTGAGCAGATGCCAGCTGCCCGGGGGCTGCACTACAGTTCTCTGCTGTCCATTATCAGGCAATGGACATCTGGACCGTTCTCAGCTTTTGAGTAACATGAAGAAAACTGCTGTGAGTGCTGGTATCTTCGCGTTCCAGTCCTGAGCATGAGTCTGTTTCTCCGGAGAAGCTACCCAGGAGTGAAGTTGCTGGTTAGTGTGCTTCTTGGTTTTCTATTTTAGGTTTGTTTCGTTTGTGAGCAGAACTGGGCCATAGCCTTTGCACTGAGCTGCGACCCCACCCTCTTTTTGAGACAGGGTTTCCCTAAATCACCGAGTTGCCAGGCTGCACTCAAGCTTGCCATCCTCCTGCCTCAGCCTCCCAGAGTTTGGGAATACTGGCGTGCACCACCACGCCCTGGCACGTTTAGGCTTTTATGAAACTGCCAAACTATTCTCCGCAGTGGCTGTGCAGCCTCGCTGACATTTGGGATGACCTTGGGGACTTTAAACGTGTCAATGTCAGTTTCTGTATTTTGTTTCCTCTTGGGGGCTTTTTCAGAATTTCTCCCAAACTCACAGGCTGCAGCCCTAGACCTACTTCGGCGCCCACAGGGTGAAACTCCGGGCCAACCATCCTCCGCGGTTTGGAACCCAGAGGCCCCGGCCCGAAGGGGTCAAGACCCGCTGCCCAACGGGCGGTCCCGGGAGAGCGCGCACACCTTCTCCGGGAGGGGGCGGAGCCGGTGGGTGGAGCCAGGCTGGGGTGCACGCGCCTTCAGCCCTGCCCACGGGCGCCGGGGCGGGGCCAGGGCGGGGCCACAGTGGGGCGGGGCCAGCGGCCGCGCGGCCCCGCCCCGCCCCCTCCGCCGGGGCTCGGGCGTGCAGGCTGTGGCCGAGCCGCGCACCATGGCCGGGCTGCTGGCGCTGCTGGGCCGGGCCGGCGGGGCAGGCGTCCGGCTCCGGCCTCGCGCCACCTGGCTCCTGGGCGCCGCCGCCCCCTGCGCCCCGCCGCCCCTGGCTCTGACCCAGTTTCGACCCGGCCCAGACGCACGGCTACTCCGCATGGCTCGCAGAGACTTCCGCAGCCACCAGGTAAGCCTGGCCACCCCCACCTTGACCTCTGACCCCTCCGCGGCCAGGGCGGCTTTGCAGCGGCTGCCGAGGATCCGTCGCCTGCAGGATCCCTGAGACCCCCAACCCCTGCACGCGTGGGAAGTGAGTTCCCCCGTGACAGCCGGAGAAACTGAGGCTCGGGGAGGTCCGGTGCGCTGCACGAGGTCACACAGCCCCCTGCCAGCGCCTTGGCAGAGCGTGGCCGGGTTAGTGGTAACGCCGGCAGAAGCCTGCGGACCGGAACTCGATCTGAACTTCCTCCCGGGCCTCCCCGCTGCCCCCTTTGAAGTCCCGCCGGGGCCCTGCCGTGGGCGGGGGAGGAGCCTCCGCGCGCATCTCCCTGCGTGAGGTCTTATCTAACCCTCCGAGCCGGGCGACCCTGGGTGTGCAGCTCCCGATTACATTGCATTTCGGTGTCCTTCCCCAGTGCCGAGAGAGCTCGCTTCTTTTCAGAGCTACAATACAGCTTAAAAAAAAAAAAACCTATCATTTTTTTTGTTGCTGCCGTCTTAATTAAGGGGCTGCAAAGAAAAGCTGGAGGTACAGGCCTGATACGTGAGCATCCACGGAGGGCCTGGAGTCCCGGGAAGGAGGGGCGCAGTCCAGATCGAATTGGGGGGCTTCGTGCGCCAGCCCGCGACCTCGGAGCCGCCAGCCAGTCCGCTGACCTTGCAGAGGTCTGGGAACAGCGGCTGCAGGCAGGCGTTGGGGGACAGAAGAACCGGTGAACGCAGGCCTGAGCAGGGGCATTTCCTGAACTCCTGTAGCTGTTCAGTGGGTGGCAGAGGGCTCTGGCCCACGCCCTTACCAGACCTCACCCACCAGTGAAGCCTAGGGCGCCACCAGTGGGCTCCCGGGAGCCCAGCGGTGTGGATCTCTGCATTCACCCTCCGGAATGGCCCCTTGCCTTGCTTGTTTCTTGACATCTCCACCAGCCTGGTCCCCAGGCCAGGCTCTGTGTGACAGGGGTGTGTGTGTGTGTGTGTGTGTGTGTGTGTGTGTGTGTAGCAGGGATGAGTGCGGGGTCTTGGTTTCCCCTGATCTGTGTCTTATTCTGATTTTGTAGCCTTGATCAGTTGTGCTCATTCTGCTGTTCTGGGTTTTCTCATCTGCACAATGGGATGTTCATAACCACACTTCATAGTGTAGAAATAAGATGTTTACACGTGACATGCAGTGCAGCCTCCATTAGCCTTATCGGTTGCTACCATAGTAAATACATGTTTTCCCTGCCCTCTGATAGGAGAGTAGGGTGGGATCGGAACCTAACAGAACTTTAGAACAGAAGATCTTCATCACCCTGAGAAACACTTCCCAGGCAGCCCGGGAGGGGAGGTATCTGGTTTGGACCAGCACCCAGCACCTGCCTGCAGTTCTGGCTTCCGTTATTTATTTTGGGGTTTGCTATGTAGTTCAGGCTAGCTTTGAACTCACTATGTAGCCTCAAACTCAACAGCAGTCCTCCTGCCTCAGCCTCCCAAAGTGCTGTGATTACAGGTGTGAACCACCACACCAGCTTGGCCTCCCTCCACCAGGCCTGCCTGGCTCCCTCCCTTGTCCCTCCGGGGGTTTCTCTGTGGCCCTCTTGCAGGTCCTGTGTTTCACTTTTCTGTCTGTGGTCCCTAGTTCCACCACCCCATGAGCTCCTGGGCGATTTTGCCTGTTTTCTGTTCATCACTTCAGTCCCTGCACTTGCAGCAGTTTCTGGCTCAGGGCAGACGTGACGGCCTGAGGAGTAGCTTAGGTGTTAAAAGGGAAATCTGGGAACAGCCCCAGCACACAGAGGCCCCGCTCAGACAGTGGGTCCCTGTGTGGTCCTTGGTAAGTGACACAGCCTCTCTGCGCTCCTAGGGATCCTCTTCTGATCAGTGGGGTTGTTGGTCAGGCCTGTCCTGCAGAGAGGGTGTTAGATGAGCTAATGTCTCCAGAGTACTCAAAACACTGCCTGGTGCAATTTAAACCCAACACAGTGCCATTCGGTATTTATTAAATGAATGAAAGCAAGTGTTGCTCTAAAAGAATGTGGTCACCTTGCTGGCCAGATGGCTGGCTCATTTCTCCAGCCCTCTTACTCCCAGGTGGTACTTTAATCAGTGGTGGGGCAAGGAAGAGGGACATCACACACGCACACACGCACACAGACGAGACCAGTGTGAGTCTGTACACTGACTGACGTGGCAGGCACTCAGAGTGCAGAGTCTAGCGCACAGCAGGTCCTTAAGGCCACATCCCATGAAGAGATGAATGCAAATTTCCCGCTGCTTGCGGATACACTCTTTAGCTTCTCTGGTTTAGCCTCTTCCCTCCCCTTAACAGTGGGGAACAAAAACCCACGGCTCAGTGGTGCCCCAGATACTCTTACCAGAGTAGCCATTCCTGGAGGAAGCTACTTTTCCAGCTCTGGAGGGGAGGGGGAAAACTGCCTCCCCTCCTGCTTTACCTCAGCTCATGCTACCTCCCGCACCTCAGTGTCCTGTCCAGCCCTGCACCCAGCCACAATGACTGCTGAGAGCTGGGATCTTTCTAATAAACAAGCCCCACCCTCCTGTCACTGGAGGTGGGACAGCTGCCAGAGGACCCTTCTGGAGCCAAAAGCTGCCATTAGGCTGAGGACCATAGAGTCCCTTTCACTTCCCGCCCTTGACACTGGCCCAGCCAAAGTCAATTATGCAGCCCTCTGTCTGTTCACAGCCCCGCCAGTGGCTGTCTCTGCTGAGGGCCCTTTTGTTTATACCCACTGCTTTGGCAAATGGCCTTCTGGCCATAAAAGAAAAGTAAAAAGGCCGCCAGATTTCCAGCTACAGAAGAAGCAGCATCTACCACTGGCCTGTGGTGGAATAAACCAGGAGGGACAATTTCCTAAGGCTTTGTTAATTTGATTTGTTTTTGTTTTTTGAGGCAAGCTCTCACTAGGTAGTTCAGGCTGGTCTTGACCTTACTGTGTAGTCCAGGCTGGCTTTGAATTCACAAAGTTTCTCCTGCCTCGGCCTTCCAGGTGTTCCTGTTGTTTTGAAAGAAGGTTGTCCAGGAAGGCCTCACTAAGGTGATACTTGTTAAGAACCTAAAGACAGCAGAACAGTGGAGGAGGAAATATTCGCATTTCTTTTTGAAATATGCACAACAGAGAAGCAGCAGGAGGAGCCCTGCTCCCATGCTGTGCAAGCTGAAAGAAAGCTGGCCAGAGTGTGCCCGCGCCCGGCCTGTGCCCAGTGAGGCAGGGCCCCTGAGGGCCCTGGCTAGAACCTCTGAGTCCCCTGGTGAGCCGATGACAAATCCCTATCCTGTGAAATCAAATGCGGTCACACGGAAACAGGTGCTGGACAAAAGCTTTCCATACCCTCCCGCCTCTGTGGCTTGGGCAGGTGGACACTGCGGGCCACTGGCAGCTGGAGAAAAACGCAGCATCGTGCGTCAGATGTGCTCAGTGCGGCCACTGCTTCCGGTAGCAGGTCAGGGCCAGGCCTAGTTGTGGTAGCGAAGCTGGCGGGCATGAAGGCCATTGCTCGCTCGGGCACCCTGTATTCTTTCTTTTCCTCCTGGGGGGCCTGACCCCGTCTCCTACCTAGGGGTCTAGGCCAGCGTGTGCCCTCCCTTTGCCTGTGTACAAGCTGGCTCGGTGAAGGAGCCATCCAGCTGCAGCAGCAGCAGCAGCAGCCAGAGCCGGGCTGCAGGCAGGTGCTGGCCGCCTGCTGAGAGGAGCTGAGTCCTAAATCTCGTAGTTAGAAAGGCTCAAGGCCGGGCGTGGTGCTGCACACCCAACCCACGATCCCAGCGCTGGCTCTGGGCAGGAGGATCGCAGGGAGTTCAAGGCCAGCCTGGATTACACGGCAGGACCCACCCTGCCTCTGAAAACCAAAATTTAAAGTCCTCTTTTGAGGTTTCTAATCCAAGTACAGTTGGATGTTTTTGGCTGTTTCGGTTGTGTCTCCCAAACATTTCGGCTTGAGGCAATGAATAAGTATTAGCAGATTAATAATAAATGCCACACATAATGAATTGTTTCTCCTACTCTGTGTAAGGTCTGGGAATTGCCCTCCATTGAATAATTCCTGATCCCAGAGCCTTCACGCCCCACAAACCCACTGCCCATTTGTGGCAGCCCATAGCGTGGTGGCAGCGCATCTCCCCGCAGACGGCCTGGGACTCCCATCTTGCTGACCTAGGGCCGAGTTGACCTCTCCAAGCCTGTGCCCCTCCGGAGAGTGGGAAAAGCAGTCGCTGTTCAGAGGAAGTGGAGACGGTGCAGCAGCCAATGGCCTGGAAAGTGCTCCTCGGAGAATCGCTGCTGTCCCCAAGCTAATGAGTGCTGGGGTTTCAGTCACTTTTGCTGCTCTAACAGATGGTCACACGGTTTATCTTCCCATCCCCAGTGGGCCAAAGGCCAACCCTAGACTCGCTGGGCTACAGTCAGGTATCAGCAGGGCTGGTTCCTTCTGAACACTTAGGGGAGAAGCCATTCCCTGCCTTCTGCGGCGTCCAGAGGCCGCCTGCATCGCTTGGCTGTGGCCCTGGCCTCCATAGACCACTTGCACCGTGTCTTCAGATCACTGTCTCTGCACCTCTCCTGCCCCCTCCCTTTCCCTAATGAAAACCCTTCTTGGGCCCAGCGAAGTTAATCCAGGATAACCTCCCCATCTCAGGAGCCCTAACCACATTGCAAAGTCCTTTTGCCATGTAAGGTGACATAGTCACGGGTTCTGGGGATCTGGACCTGGTCATGTCTGAGACCCCCATTCTGCCAGCCACCCCTCCTGTGTAGCCCTTGGTCACACCAGAGAGGTGGCTGAGTCTTGCTCAGTGAGCTGACCTCTTGCTGGGTAGAGAAGTGCACGAGAGTGTCACAGCTGGTGCAGACTCCAACCTGGTGCCCGCTTTGGTGTTGTGCACAGGAGCCCAGCAGAATCACCGAGACAGCAGGCAGCAAGGCCAGCAGCACAGAGGGCAAGCAGAGCAAGGCCCAGCAGCTGAGAAAGGTGTTCCAAGAGTACGGCGCGGTGGCCGTGTCACTGCACATTGGAATCTCGTTAATCTCCCTGGGCCTCTTTTACACGGTCGTTTCAAGGTGAGGTTTGCAACAGTAATAAATGTTGGGTTTTTACTGCCGCAGAAAAGAACTTTCTCCTAAGACTATCCATCCAGATACTCTCATCACACTGTAAAAACATGTAGAGCATATAGCCAAACTGCTTTCTTACTCCGTGGCTGTAATAATTGTTTTCTCTGCGTCTTTCCCTTCCAGTGGTGTGGACATGTCTGCTGTCCTGCTCAAACTCGGGTTTAAAGAGTCACTGGTGCAGTCAAAAATGGCAGCGGGCACCAGCACCTTCGTGGTGGCCTACGCGATCCACAAGCTGTTTGCGCCCGTGCGAATCAGCATCACCTTGGTCTCCGTGCCCTTCCTGGTCAGATATTTTCGGAAAGTGGGACTTTTTAAACCTCCAGCTGCAAAACCTTGATGAGCCCTTTCATTGCAGGCACCGAAAGCCTAGTTTTAGATTATATGATTTGGGATTGTGGGTTTTTCTGATCGGAAACAGAAAGCTAATTGCTGTATTCTCATGGATAAAGTTTACTTTGGCCACCAAAAGTCAGGCTTTTGAGTAATTATAATTTTGGACTTTCTAAATTTTGCAAATGCTGTTCATCATAGGGCCATGCAGCTCATCTAAAGTGTCATCTAAACTGTCACAGGTGACCTGCATGGCCCACAGATGCTCTCTGCCAAAGCCCCCAGGGGTGCCTCAAGCTCAGGTTCTTTAAAAGCAGTGATTGATTTGGATGGCTTTTAAAATTCCCTTTCCACCGATTGGCTGTCAATAGTCTGCAGTTTAATGTATTCTGCAAAAGAGCTGCCAGCGCTACAATTAATGAAGCAGAATTGAACAATGTGTGATCATAATCTAAATTAGCATCAGCCCTTTGACATTCATTACACTTGTTCTGGGAAAAGAAAACAATTTGGGTGTGTTTCACTGATCCCATAACACTGTGAGTCTGAGACGGGTTTTCTGCAATTTCATTACAGTAGGTCAGGTCACTTGTCCCTCTTCCCATGAAATGTGAAACCCTTTCCGAATGCCCAATAGTAATGGTACCATGTAGCTCCTGATGCCTGGCCCACACCTATGAGAAGCTAAAATAATCTTAGCCCGTCTTAGTCTTTAACTCTGATTTCAAACTTCAGACATTCCAGGATTGTCACAATGTTTACATTGTGTCACTACTTACATATATTTTTACACTGAACTAAAATTAGATACATGAAGGATTTGTACTACTTCCCAGGAAAGAAAAATTAGTAGCACTTGTTATAAATGGAAATGAAATATTTATACCAGCTAGTAAGGAAAGGAGGCTGGCGGGGATTAGTATCCTCTGAGCTGAGTCATTTACTCATCAAAGGGCAGGTGTGTTAGGGAGATTAGAATTCATGCAGAGACCTAAACTGAAGACTTCCTCCTCTCAGCAGAGGAATAAGACTCTTCTCTGTGCTTTTACACTCTGGGGATTGTTTTACCAAGTGTGTCCAACGGAATGGTTGGAGGGGTTGTATTTATCTTCCTGGCTTGCAATCCCATCTTTTAAGATGATTTCTGTAATTAGAATGCTAATGAAACCATTAACTATTGGTTTCACTGAGCTCTGGCAGTAGACAATCCCCTAGTTAAGCCCTAATTTCCTATGCCAATTGGTTATCTCAGTTAACACTTAAAAGGATCTTTGTGGGACAGATTCTCCACTGCAAGACTTTAATGTAGAACTTTTTTTTTTTCCTTTTAAAGCTGTTGGCATATTGCCAAATGCTTTTACAGATTTACAGCTGGAGCTGCCTTTCTGGGATTAATTCCTAAGCTGTCTCCACAATAGTTCCGTATGCCTGATGACACTAGTTGTATCATTTTCTATGGATGAGAGAGAACTTTTTCATCTTGCATTTGTTCACTTCAGGGCCCTGTTCCCCTTCCGCACCAGTGCAAAATGTCTGTGCAAAAAAAAGCTGATTGAAAGTCCCAAAGCTCAGGGCTTAAATCTCAGTCTTCTTGTGTTAGGAGTGAGGGGCATGGACTGCAGGGTGAGCAATAAAACAAATCACACCAAACAGCCATATCCCTATGTTCTAGCTCCGATCCCACTCCACACCTGTGGCCAGTGGCCAAAAGCGGGAGAAAAAAGTAAAGAGGATAAGGTCAAAGGATCAGGGAACTAAAGTATTAGTGAATTCACCAGCAAGATATACAGACTGCTTGTATTTACATTGTTTTTAAAGGAACTAGGGAGGTGATCTATTTTAAAAATGTAAACCAGTTTGCCTCTAATTTTTTAGTCTGACAAGGTGAGCAGTTTAAGTGAAACAAATAAACATCTTTATAAAGTTTGTGAAGTTTCTCTTCCTCATTCAGTGTCTTAGTCTCTTGTCGCTTTGCAGCTGTCTCAGTGATAGTCAGCTGGCTTTGAGGCCTGGTGTGATGGCACAGGAGCTTGGTGGAGGAACATCTGTTCACCTCATGGCTCACAGGAAGCAGCTGAGGGATGAATCGGAAGGGACATACATCCTGCTGGATCACGCCACAGTGACCTGTCTCTTCCAGCCAGACCCCATGTCTTAGCAGCATGTCAGTTATACTGCCTCTGCAGTCCATCACCTTTTGGAAGCTCCACCGTTGAATGCATGAGGATTACGGGGATATCCAGATATAAACATAACAGCTAGTAAGCCGTAACTGTGGCCAGTTATGAATACAGCACTGTGACCTGTGCTCGCCTGTTACCACACCATGAGCTCTTCCCTGAGTGGGACTTTGCCTGAGGACATGTCCCAGGCTCGGTCAGTTATGACTGTAGTCATGTGGCACCACCACGGCTTGGACGACACCTGGGATGTGACTACTGTGGAACTATTAAAGTAGTCTCGGCACAAGGCTGGGAACTACAAGCTCACTGGTCCCAAAAGGGACAGTCAAGTTTTAAGTTTGCCAGCTTCGTCACTTGGCCACGGAAGTTTATGCTGGCCGACTGTAAACTCTGACAGAGCTGACATCTAATCTGTTGCATTCAGAGTGAGCCAGGGAAGCCTGTTTCTCTCCTAGTTCTGAGTTCAACACTCCTGCCTTCCCTTGATTAAGTTCATCCTTTAGCTGACACACAAATGACACTGGCAGCATAAACATCACAAGCTAGAAGCACATCCAGCAGAGCAGAGGGACATTCCATCTGCTCATTCCCCAGCCAACGGGAAGCAGGTGGCAGAAATAATTACCCCTACGCTCCAGGTAAATCAGTGTATTTATTTATATATTTACCAAGTTTTCACACATGCCATAACTCCAATGCAATAAAAAGAGCCCTTAACATTTAGAAAAAGTTCTGAGATACCAGGTCACTTGTGTAACTCAAGCAATTCCTAAGACAGAGGTAGAGCATGTGTTCTTATCTTATAGTGGTTCAGGAGGACCAGAGACCCAGTCAGGCTTAATAGGTCCGATCAACAACGAAAGCATCCTCCAGGGGAGGCACAGAAAGAAAAATGCCATACAGAAATCTTTAAGATTTGAAAGAATCACATATTCATTCCAACACCTTTCCCAGGTTTGACCACCCAATAAGTTACACACACACTCAAGTACTCGAAGGTTACTGTGTAGCGCATGAGCTGGCCGAGTCACGGAAGCAGTCACTTCCCTGACAACCAGACTTCGAGTTCTCACCAAGGACACTCTACCCACATGGGCTGTGCATGCGGCTGCAGGTGAGCCTGGCCTCTGGAGGACACAGCTGGTCACAGCAGCATGATTCTGGAGGCACTTCCACAGTGTCATGTTTACTGCAGGAGAGCACTGCACGGGGAGGCCAAGGTGCTGTGGGCTCGGGGGGAAGTGACGCTTCCCGAGCACCAGGAACCGAGCAGGCAGTCAATAGTCACGAATGTCTGGGAGCACATTCCTTAAGATTCCACAGCAGCCCGGCCCCAGGATTTCTCCCCCTGAGTGACTAAGATGATTTGCTAGTTGGTTCTTTGCTTTTCTGGCAACTTGATGGCTTGGTTGAATTTGCTATGATCCAAGGGTGCTCAAGGACTTCGCTAAGAGTCGGTCTCTGGCTTGGATTATGCTTTAGCAGCTTTGAAATGAAGTCCCGGGCTCCCTCTGTCACAAAGTCAGGGAATGTGAATTCGACCTGGAGTGTAAGTGACAAAATAGCACAAAGCACAAGTCAGAGACCAAAATGTATAGATTCACACCTTCGCCTAACGGTCTGCTGGTCCGGGAAGAATGCCGGGAGCAATGCCTTACCCGTGAGATCCTCCTGTAGGTCTCCTGGTGAGTGTGCGCCTCGAAAGGGGGCTTCCCGACCAAAAACTCGTAGCAAAGGACTCCCAGGCTCCAGAGATCCACCTTTTCATCGTGCATCCGGCCTTCGATCATCTCGGGGGGCAGGTAGTCCAGGGTGCCACACAGAGTGGTCCTCCTAAAAGGGGGGCTCGGGCTGATGTGTTCTGTCCGCTCTCATCACAGCCG
Source organism: Hydrochoerus hydrochaeris (assembly GCA_004027455.1). Taxonomy (NCBI): domain Eukaryota; kingdom Metazoa; phylum Chordata; class Mammalia; order Rodentia; family Hydrochaeridae; genus Hydrochoerus; species Hydrochoerus hydrochaeris. The sequence continues at coordinate 38,136 of PVLA01004787.1, forward strand.
CTGCCAATCATTAGTTACACTAACAAGGGACTGAGTGTCGCCAGCCAGATCCTGCGCGGAGAGGCAGGCCCTACCATGCACCCCCGTCTTTAGATGGGAAACAGAGACCAGTGCACCGCCAGTGCACAGAACTCACCTGGGATTTAAAAACAGCTCACCAGGGATGAATCATTAGATCCTAACAAAGCTGTGAGCTTTCGTGGGAAGCAGCATATCCTTGTTTCTAGTATGTATATTGTTGTGTTTAGGAATAAAGCATCATGATAACAAAGGCACTGAAGCCAGGAAGTTGGGTAAGTGGGGTATAGGTCCTGAGAAATTAACCTAAGGTAAACTAAAAGCTGGGGCTAACAGCGAGTTAAGGTACCAGAGGGTCCAAGTAACACCTAAGCAAACCGACTACCAGGGCCTCCTGGAATGCACGGCACACAGAACAGAAGCCCAAATAAATGGGAGACTTTGGGGAAAGGAAATGCTAATGTCACTTTCCGGACATCAAAGGTGACCTCAACCCGAGCACCCCTGCCTTTTGTCATGGTCACCTACACTGAAAACTAGAAAAAGCCAGAGGACTTGCACCTCTACAGTGTCCACATCAGGGACCCCTCCCTGGTGAGCAGGGAGTTTTCCCTCTTATTCTATTAAATACAAGGACCAGACCACAGCCCAGGAGGGAGCTAGATACGGCAACATAAAAATATGCTTATTTTCCAATGTTCACAAGACAAGCAGATGCAGGCAAGGTAGCCAAGGGTTAAGAGCTGTTGAATGGGGTCACTGCCAAGACTGATGTGCTCCCCAAAGGTTGGAAATAAGCTGAGGGTGGCACGATCCCACCAGGAGCAGGCCTGGAGCTCACCACTGCTCCGCTGATGTCCTGACCTTCTGAGGCTGCGCTCAGCTGTGCCGGGAGCCCCACGCACACACAAGTCACTCAGTGAACAGTGACCTGCAGTTATTCTCCTGACATCTAACCTCTCGTCCACTCTGACTCAATCAAGGAATTCTTGAATCTGGAAGCTATTAAGGTTATTAACATCCAAGGCTGATCTCTTCAGAAAACCATGGTGACACCACTAGAGATTAATGTCTAGTGTAACCTTATATCCCTACAGAGCCCAGTTTTTTGCCGTTTGTCTTACTAGCTCTCAATAGCTCCCACTGACGGCAATTGGTGAAATATAAAGACTGTGCTTTGCTGAAAACACACAAAATGCACTGCAACAAAAAGCAAAAGGGCCCCCTCATACAGTTTATGTTAGGCTGTAAGTTTTTTCTAACTGGCTATTGGGTAGAGGGGTTACCAGGAATCGAACTCAGGACCCTGTGCTTGCCAGGCATGCACTGGTGCCACGGAGCTATATCCCCGGCCCACTGGCTTTTTTAAAAAATTCCTCTGGTGATAATTTTTAAGTCCCTCAAAGTTGACAGGCCCTAATCAGATACATGCTTTTAAATGCCCTGCTCACATGGGTATTAACTCTGATTTAAACTATAATTAAATTTAAAGCTATAGAGAATATCTCAGCTCTGGTTGGGAAAGATTAAATTTCATCATGTGGATGTCTCTGCCACAGCTCTAAGGGACAGAGGGGGTGACAGGGTAGGGGATGACACCAAGGAAGAACTGTTCCCACTCTTGACAGAGTAGATTTGATTCTCAACCAGCTCTCTCAAGCTCCATCCAAACTAATTTGGTTTTCAAAGTTCCCAAAAGAACTGCACTCTTGCCTGTGGATTTCTGTACTGCAGTTCTCTGGATCGTTCCCCACCTTCTTATCCACGAAAAACCAGTCTCTCACCTACCAAAGCAGGAGTTCTTCCCCCTGCAACCTGAATTTTAACCAACACTTATTTGTTCTATCTGCTGACTTTGTATCATTCATTAACCTCAAAGAACATTAAGCCTCTTAACTCTGGGTGTAGAATACCATACAGAGCCGGAAGTGCTCACAAAATAAAATCGATACGAGTTTATTATCAGGCCTAAAATATTCCAAAATATTTCTGGGTGAGTCATCTGCCCCAAATCAGTATAAAATCTACTCTTGAGTTTTTACAAAGCTTCATGCTTTGCCCTCAGGGTTTCTGCTGGACTGAGCAACCTGCACCCTAAAGTCACACACCTGGAGGACGGAGCGTGCACTGACCACCCGAAGTCTGCGATCTTCAGCTCTCCGGCTGACCCCAGCAGCAGGTTCTCTGGTTTAATATCCCTGTGAATAACTCTCTTGGAATGACAGTAAGACAGGGCATTTGCCAACTCCGTGATATACTGTTGAAAAACATTGAAAGCCTGGGTTTTAGATTTTATAACACAATACTAGACGCCTCTTCTGAAAGAAAACCCAACATAGATTTGAACATGTTTTGCAGGTTTTAAAGCAAACATTGTAGAAATGAGTAAGCTTATAAAAAAAAAAAATCAATTGAACCAATTTATAGCGGTTACCATCAAGTTATTCATAGCTTAATTCTCTCTGTGCTAATACAATAATACCTCAGTTCACGAACGCTTCTGTTTGCAAACATGACCGTCTTCCCCCGCACACACAAATGCAGTCATCCTCCCCAAAACTGTAAAACAGATTAGGTTCATAAACCGAGCTACCACTGCAGCTGAATAGGAAAAACACTGACAAGCTGTGACTCTACCCCACAGGGCAATGTGTGGCCCAGCAGCAATGGATGACGGAATTAAACAATGGTAACGAACTCGGACCTACGAAGGATTCAGATGTGTAAACATTTTTAGTTCTTTTTTAAAACCTTTTAAGTACAGTCAGTTTCCATTTCTAAAGATCATCCTGCAATAAAATATGTGAAGATAAAAATTTCAAGTTTATCAGGGGAAAAAATTAGCCTAAACCATAAACAGAAACTCGAAGTTCACTAGCCTGTAGCACCACTGTGGATAAAGGTCTCCCCAAAAGCGTATCTCGAAGCAGCCACTCTGGAGGTGAGGCCTTAGGGATGTGTTTCAGTGACGAGACCTCCACCCTCACATGCTGATTAAATACTGAAAATACAGGCTCAGCTTAAACTCTTGCTCCCTTGTCCTTCTTCCTTCTACAACAGGAAGGCAGAAAAAGGCCTTCACCACATATGGGCCCCTAAGCGCTGAACTTCCCAGCCCCCAGAATTAGAAGAAAAAACCTGTTCTTCACATATCACCCAGCCTCCTTTTCATGGCGCTATAACAGGATGCCTAAGGTAAACAGCATGCTATGTTTTGGGATTAGGACAGTGATGGCGAAACTTTCAGAGCTTTCAGTGGTGTCACATGTGTGCTACTGGTTCACCACCACTGGACTAGGAGATTAAAAATGGCGGCCTAGGGAGCAGTCACAAAACATAGCATCTCTGAGACTTGGGATTGAGACATCTGGAAAGCAACAACTTGGTAAAGAGAAAAAAAGTAGACTTCTGGGAACTGGAAGGGAGCTGACAAGAAAAGTAAAAACCACAAAGAAGTTAAAGAAAAAGCACAATGTACTGAAAAGTTATAAAGCAATCCAGAAGGCTCACCAGGTCCAGGGAGGGAGACCTGCCTCTCCACCCAAGGTAAGCCCAGAGGTCTGAAGTCCCAATAATGGACCAGACCAGCACCATGAACCCCAAGAAGAGTCTATGGTTATTGTAAACAGCAAAAGCAATGTGGGATTTTACTCAAAAATTGACTCCTTCCACTGGGTAGGCTAGAGATGGAGAAGAAGTCCAATACAGTGCCCGCCATATTTGACAGGAATTAATCAGGAGACACTTTGGGAAGGAGTTATGACTGGGCCACAGAACTATGTACTTCAGGGTTTCAAGTGTCACCTACCACAGTGACTGAGTAAGAGATGGCCACAAGAGACAGTCGCAGAGAGCGCACAGGCTAGACCCTGGCCTCCACAAAGTTTAAGCTTAGGGCGGCAAGGTTACAGAAGTCCCACTCCCTGGTGAGAAGCCAGGCTGAACTTGTTTGGCTTTCAGACTCAGCTGGTCAGAGGTCTCCTTGAAGCCTCACTCTACTGCCTACATCCAGCACAGAACTCAGTGGTCTCTGCTTTCCTCAACTACCAACATGAAAAAGGATGCACCTCAGTTTGACAGTATTCACACCCTGGTGTGAATGGACCCCAAATAGCAAAGTCAGAAAAGAACTTCACAACACATTTAATGAAAATCCCAGAAGTCTGATATAAGGACAGAATTTTAAAAACTGTTATACAGCCAGGGGTTTAGCTCAGTGGCATAAGTGCCACTTGAGGTGACAAGCATGAGGTCATAAGTTTGATCCCCAGTACCAGGGTAAAAAATAAAAAAATTTAAAAATGGCAGAAAAGCTGTTAAAAAAAAAAAAAGCAACAAAGTACTTACTCAGACACTTAAGAATTATAGCAGACTTCTCAACACAACTCTAAAACCCATGAGTTTGGAGTGAAGTGGTTTAAGCCCTAAAAGTAACCTCCAATCCAGACTAATACATCTTGCAAAAGTATCTCTCGGGCTTGATGGAGAAATTAGGTCTTTCCATGACAAAGAACACCTTAAATTCATGACCCCCAAGCCAGCACTCCAAAAAACTTCTCCACGATGTGCTAAAAAGAGACAATAATGCCATGACAGGAACAAGTAATACTTTTCAGTAATAAACCTCAACGTGAACGGTCTCTACTCCCCAATCATAAAATAGACTGGTAGACTGGCTCAAAACAAAGCAAAACAAAACAAAACAAAAACAAACAGTACGCTACATACAAGAAACACATTTAATCAAAAAAGAAACCCAGACTAAAGCCAAAGACAAAAAAACAACGTTTCATGTAATGGAAGCCCCCAAAGCAAGCAGGAATACCTATCCTAATTATAGACAAAGTGGATTTCAAGCCAAAACTAATAATCAGAAGAGACAAATAAGGCCACTACATTCTGGTTAAGAGAAGAATTCAAAAATAAAAGACAACAACTGTAAACATATGTGCATCTAATAGTGACACATCCAACGTCATAAACACCATTGGACATAAAAGATCAGTTAAATATCAACATAATTATGGTGAGAGACTTCAGTACTCCACAGTCACAAATAGATCGATGAGACACAAAAATCAAAAAAATACCAGAAAGGAACCACAGCTTCAAATAAATGGACTTCCACTTGGCAACAGAATTACATTCTCCTTGGGAGCACAGGTAACTTTCTCCAAAGTAACACCACATACAAGCCTATAAAGTATGCTTAAGTAAATGCAAAAGAATCAAAATTATCCCAAATATCAGCATAAAAAGAAAACTACAAGTCAATGGTAAAAGAAACCACAGAAATTATGCAAACACATGGAAACCAAACATTGTATTTTTGGATAATCAATGGATCACAGAAGAAATTAAGAAATTAGTCCCTAGAATCAAATGACTATACCAGCACAAACATGTACTAATAAAATTTTAAAACAAAAACAGCTGGGAATGTAGCTGTGTGAAGGCCCTGAGTTCAATTCCCAGTTACCCTCAACCCCCACAAATACACACAAGAGAAATTAGGTATGGGGTATACAGAAAATCTCTGCACTATCTTACTGTTTTCTATAAATCTAAAACTATTCTAGAATAAGTAAGCATTAAAAAATAAAGAGGGTCACTTTACATTTCCACAGAAATGACTGAAAACAAATCAGACACAAAATTCTACCTGGTACCTGATTTAACCTGCGCATAGGGTCCATCTGAGCTAGTCTGATTTTTCCATTTCGAACATTGGATCCTGTTAAGCCGTCTTTCCATTAGGTCAGAATCAGCCTCAGCTACCTAAACAAGTCCGAGGCTGGCCAGTACTACCTAGCAAGTCCCTGTCTCAGAACAGAATTACAGATCCGTAGCCTGACTTTAAATGAAAACTTACAGTAGCAGTTCTCTGCTCGTCAAACTTGGAAAGCTTCTGGAGTTCTCTATAGACTGTGCCAAGCGGTGCGTATTCCAGAATCAGGTAGACTCTGGTGGCGTCGTGGAAATAGCCATACAGCCTGAGGATATTGGGATGCCTGCAATGAAGGGCGAAGCCGTAACACCCAGCTTTGGAGCTGATACGAGGTTAGTTACAAAATGTTAAAACAGACCTCTGTAATAAAACCTCTGTAAATAAAACCACTAGTGTTTCACACGACTCCCCCATGTGAGAATCTGAAACAACAGGCCCCCACTCTACAGAAAATACACACAAGCATGTAATTTTGCATATATTTCGGTATTAGTGGACCTCAGGTTAAGACCATTATTGCCTTCTTTAGGCATCTTTATACTTAAGAGGAGAAACTCAGCTAGTATTAAAAAAGGAGCACAAACTGGGCGTGGTGGCTCACGCCTATAATCCCAGCACTCAGGAGGCTGAGGCAGGAGGATCATTGCAAGTTCGAGACCAGTCTGGGCTACAAAGTGAGTTCAAGGCCAGTTTGAACTGCATAGTGAGACCTTGTCTCAAAAAATAAATACATAAAAATACAGCACACAGCGTTCACACAGTAGTGTGACATGCACAGTGCATTCCAGGCATGACAGTGCACGCCTCTAATTCACGCTCCGAGAGGCTGAGGTTCACCAAGCATGACCCTGGCTAGGGCAACTTACTGACTTAATGGGACCTGATCTCAGACTAAAAACGAATTTTAAAAAGGGCTGAGGATGCAGCTCAATGTGAAGGTCCTGGGTTCAATACCCAGCCCCCCTCCAAAAAAACAAAAACAAAAACAAAACAGTGCAGTGGCAGCAGGAGACAGAGGCCACATGGCACACAGCAAGCTGGCAGCACCAGCCTGCCTGCAGTTCCCGCCCCAGCTGATGTGGGTGGGACAGGTTGGGTGCTGCTGACTCTAAGGATTTGCATCTGATTCAAATATGAAAACCCTGACAGCATAAGGGAAGAGCACAAAAACCCCACTACTGACCCAAGTCAACCTCCAGGTTGCTACATGCAACTTCCAGTGCCTTCAGAATAAACGGTACCATCCTCTTACACACACACACACACAGGCACGCACGCATGCACGCAATGGTCCAGGCGAACTACTTCATTAATGCAGAACTAAATCCTCCAGTGGTTTTTCAGGACCACAGCTCCAGATAAGTCTTAGCAAGTGACAAATTCGATCGCTCTGCAGGACAGTAAGAAGCACGCGCCCTGGAAAGTGGTTCACAATCTCCACTCTCAGGACCTGTGGCGGCAGCGGGCACTCACCGCAGGTGCGACTGTATCTCCACTTCTCTTCTGAGCTGATGCTCCACGCCTGCTTTCTCCAGCTGGGCTTTGAACAACACCTTCAGAGCCAGGATAAACTTGCTTTGCTTTTCTCTTGCCAAATAAACATTGCCAAATTTTCCTTTACCCAGCGGGCGACCAATATCAAAATCTTCCAAAGTCCACTGTCTCCTAGAATAATTTCGACATTTTTAAGAGTGAAGGAGGGAAAAGAAAATCTTTGCTAACAAGTAACCAATGAGACATATTCTAGACACATTCTATAGCTTTCTATCCAATTGTGTACTTCATAAGACCCTCAGCAAGAACCACCCCAGTGACTGATGAGTCCCACACAGGAGAACCCATTTTCCCAGGTGTGGTTAATGGATGAGTCCGTGGGGAGGAGCATTCTCGGGAGTGCAGACCCACACACAGTCCTTAAGAAAGACCACAAAGGGCACAAGCAGTTGGAGAGGGAGGACTCCTGGGGGCCACAAATGGGGCTCTCTGGAAGCAGCCCCTCCTTCCACCTCTGGAGAACCGGACGCCTGCAGGGTGAGAGCTGCTGAGGGGGGCGCACGGAGGGAGCCACTATCACAGACAAACATCAGAAGGTTCCCAGTGGGTCAGGCCTGAGAGCCGGGATAGTGGGACTCTGGGAAAGCCTGCTGTGAGCTAAAACCACCAAGTCCACGGGTCATCCTGGCCCTGCGCCTCACGCTAGAGTCCAGAGCCGAGAGAAGGAGCAGATGTTCAGAAAAAGGTCAACTGTGATATCTTCCCCTTCTCAATACACAACAAAAGTATTAGTACTATAAGACTTTTTCTTCTTTTTCTGAGACAGGCTGCATAGGTCCAGGCTGGTGTTGAGCTTATTATTTAGCCCAGGATGTTAAAAAAAAAAAAAACCGAAAACAATTTGTACTTTAGCCAGGTGTGATGGTGTGCACCTGTAGGCCCAGCTAGTGAGGAGGCTGAGGCAGGAGGATGACTTGAGCCCAGGAGTTCAAGGCCAGCTTGGACAACTTCGTGCAGTGGTGGTAAACAGAGGCACGCTGGCTGTTTATTATTGAAAACTCTAAAAGGCTCACTATCACTGACCTAGTAAGCCCCAGCTCAAACAAAAATTTGTACTTGTATTTTTGCACATGAAAAAAAACAAGAACTGTAGCACATATCAACCACACACACACATTTCTAAGGATACAGAGGAACCTCACGCATTTTCTGCAATAGATAGTTAAAGTGTTCCCATAATTAAATTTGCAACAAAATGGTATACTTTAGTAGACTAATATAGAACTTTATAAATAAATAAGACAGCTTACTTTTTTGAGTCTTCATTTTTCGATTTTGATTCCACTTCCTTCTCAGGGTTATCTCCTATATATAATAAGTTAAAATCCTGCTTTTAGAATAATTATTAAAAAAAAAAAAAAAAGAACAACTATATAGCCTAAGTTTTAAATCTGACTAGAGGTCAAAGAATGGTCTCCAAGATAGGAACAGTAGGTTAAGAATGACAAAATCTGGGCTTCTTACATTTTCTTTGTGGAAAAAAGATAACAAAACCCTAACCTGACACTTAGCATCGTCTTTGCAGAATTTCTAGAATAAAGTACAAACTTCTACCAATAATTTAGGACTGAGACTACTAGACAGAGACTCCCTGAAGCCTCAGTTTCCAAACAAAAAGCTTCTTGAGCATGAAGACCAAGCTTCCCTCCCATACCGAGGTGACACTGTCACTCACTCCCTCTCCCCAACTTCAGGGGCCAGCCACGCACATCATAGTATGCAGCAAAACAAGCCGGCCACCCTCTCCCCAGGGGGAAATACAAAAACCATTCAAAACAAACGAAAACAAATAGAAACTATAAATTCAGGAAAATGTTAAGTTCCTCAGCAGGGGATTAGAGTTATCTCATTAGCTGCAAAAACATGAGGTGTTTCCCCTTGTTGGTCTCCAAAACCTCAGATTCTAATAGCACAGCTCCTCTGTTCAGCCATGGACTACAGGCCCCCCTCACGGTTCACTGTCCCCACTAATATCAACATCACCGCTGCGGGAGCTCAGAACGCGCCTCTCGAGAGCAGGACTACAGGAGACCACAGTGTGCCCTCCTAGAGGGTTTCTTTGGCGTCTTTTGGGCTGGTGATCTGGAGAAACTGCAGGGGCAGGGGGAGCTCTGAAAGGCTGTCCTTCAGAGAAGGCATCCTCTCCAGAGGAAACTGTCACTCGGGAAGGAGCACCATCAGGAAGCGGCTGCCAAGGGACGGAGTCCCTGCAGTGCAGCCTGGCGCCTCCATGCGTCCCCCACCCTGCCCACCAGCACGCTGGGTCCCCTTCCTCTCCAAAGCACTGAAGGCTGCAGCTTCACCCTCGGGCCCTTTCTGAGTCTCCCACTCTGCACACACCCAGCAGTAGCTGTCCGCTTCAGGTTACTTTATCAACCGTTAGGAAACCTCCTGAGGGCGGAGGGGACGCTCGCTCTCTTCCCTGCGCCTTCATCTGAACTCCTGCCCACTCCTCCTCCAGGTCGAGCTCGGGCACACAGGTCTCCGGAATGCGAGCCCTCAAGGAGCTCTCAAGTGTGCCTGCACCTTTCCGCCCTGGTCACCTCTTATTCTCAGTTAGCTCCTCTGTGACGATGAGTTAATGATGCTAGGCTCTTCAGGGTGCATGAGGAGTGAACGTGGTGAAGGAGACGAAGGAATCACGTCTCAGAATCTGCTGTAGGCTGCTGCAGCTGTAAGCAGTAACCTCGCCCCTGCCCTGTCCAGCCAGGTCACTGCCATCCCTGACCCCAGCCACTTTCCCATCCAGTCACCCCTCTGTCCAGCACTGCTGCTCTCAAATGAGTCCGCACAGCCCTGGTGGGATTTCCAAGAGCCTTACCAGTCCCTCCGTGCTCAAAAAACCTTCAGTAACTTCCCGACACACAGAGACGGAGGAGGCTCACCTGAAACGGCTGTGTCCCATCATGGCCTCGCTCTGGGGGGCCCCACCCCACTTCTCAGCTTTCCACCATCTGCCAGAACCCCAGAACTTTTCACCTGGGACAAATACCCTACACCTGACCCACTTTTCAAAAGGATGTGGGTGTGATACAGCGCCTCCCTGAAGGCCCAGAGCTTCAAAGAGGATGGAAACGAGGTCCACGTTTTCAGAAGGCCTCGCCCCACAGAGGCTGCCCCTTCTGCATGGACATCATGCTTTCCTCTCACCCCCCAACAGATGGATTGTAAAAGCCGGGGCTCCCAACAACAAACGTAGCCCACACACGTGCTCTTTGGCAACCACGAGCTAGAAAGACAACACACAGACTCTCCGAGCGGCGGCTCACCGGGTGCCGCTGGCTGGGACTGCTGGCTCTTCTGGGTGTTGTTCCCTGGCCGGGGGACAGGCCAGGCCCCGCCAGCGGCCTGCAGTTGCCTCTGTACCACCTTCTGGCTACAGACGAGCTTCTGCGCTTGTGAGGGAACCCGCTGGGAGGAATTTGAAGGACACAAGACCCTCTGAGCCTGGCCACCGCTGCTTTCCGACGATGGGTTCTGAGAGGGAAGCTGCTGCGTCACCAGGACACGTTTGGGACCGTTGCCCAGAGGAACGGTGGCCTAGGAGGGAGGGAAAATAAGCTTTAGGATCTGCGTCAGCGAAAGACGAATGTGGTGGAGATCTACAAGGTTTGTTTTCCAGTGAACATCACTGATAATAAATGAACATTACTTACAATAAGTGGGAAAGCTATTTTAATAAGAATTTCCAGAGGATACAGGTAGCATGTGGCTGGAGACAATATTTGAATGCCTCCAATTACACACATGCACACTGTGACGGTTTGTGTCTGGATGTCCCCGCAGAGCCTCATGCAGTCATGGGGGTGGGCTTCTAGACTGAGCATGATTCATCGTCCAGTGCTGGGATTACGGGCTTGCAGGCTGGTAGCCTGCACACAGTACAAAGGAAGCAAAGAGGCTTGCTCTCTGGCTCCTCCCTTTCTGCTCGCTGCTTTTGCCATCTTCCATAGCCTTGAACTGTTGCTCCTCTGCCCCACCACCCTGTCTTGGAGTCAGCTGATTATGGACTGAAATGTCCACAGCCTGTAAGCTAAATAAATGATGCTTTCTTTCCTTAATTTTGGACATCCAGTGTTTGGTCTCAGCAATGACAGAAAAGCAACCAAGACACACACACAAAATCACATTCCATTAATAAATGTTTGTTATTCAACTTTCACCCAGTGACACTATGAACATTTTCTAAAAATTTTCAGTTTTGAGAATATACTAAATTTTCAAAACTTTATGCCAAAATCTCTATTTCATTGAAATTTCTTTGATAATGTATGTGTTTAGAAATGTAGTTATCTTCAAGTGAAGGCATTTGAAGACAATCTAAGTCCTAGAATATGTAAAGCTTTTCCACAATAAGCTTATTACTATTATTTGCCAAAATGTTTCATTTCCACGTACTTGAAAATTTGAGTTAAACAAAATGAACTTTGATAATAAGGAGACAAATGTAAGCCCTTCCAAAAGTTATTACTAAAATGTATTCTTTACACACCTACAATATTGTATTACAAATTCACATAGCTAAGATCCTGAACTAGACACACTAAAACGAGACATGGGCGAGATTCCCTCCCCCTTTCATGGCCCATCATGAGGGTCCACTGCTGGAAACCCAAGGCTCAAAGTCCATCTCCACCTCGCCAGTGTGAGGGCTGCACAGAGAAAGGGTGTAGAGCTTCAAAGATGGTCAGTTGTTTCTGAAACAGGCATGGCGGCCACATAAGCAGGCATTCAGACACGTCCCTCGGTGCCGGAGGGGATCTACGGTCACATCACAAAGGAATTCCAGAACTCACATGCACTTTATAAATGTGACTGTGATAATAGATAGTTCAATTTACCTTTATGGACCCTGAAATGCAGTTTTCTTTAGCTCTGTCCATGATGCCTGAAAAGAAAAAAGACTTTAAATAAAATTAACGCTGGGCTGGGGATAGAGCTCAGCAGCACAGCACCTGCCTGGCAAGCGCAAGGTCCTGAGTTCGATTCCTGGTACAAGACAAACCGCTGCTTCCCAGTGTTATGCCGAGTTGCTACAATTCCCCAATGAAAATCCTCCACGACGTATGGAATTTTATTTAGACTTCTCCTTGCTCAAATGAAGCTGATAAAGGAATCTTCTCATCTGATACACATAATGCACAAGTGCCTTGCTTTTCCCAAAAGGCCAACCCTGCCCTGCACACTGCACCTCACTTCATCTCAGACTGCACTCCTGCCCTGTCTTCCTGCTCTGTTATCTTCTCTCTAGTGGATCGCTTCCCCCGCGCAGACCTGCGGGGATACCTGCTACCTTGCAAAGTCGTCTCCCACAGCTGCCTCAAGCCAGGGCCCCATCTCTCGCCTCCCCTTCTAACAGCAAAGCTCTAGCCCTGCAGAGGTCTCGGCTCAAGGTCACCCCTTAACAATCCACAGGAAGCGTGTGTATCTCTCAGATCAGCTGCAGCCTCTGATGGGCCAGGAGAACCATCCACTCTCATCTCCACTATTTTTCTCACACCAGGCCCCACACTAAGCCCACTCCCATGGGCTATTTTATACCCGCCCAGGACCAAGAGAGAAAGTGCAGAAAGTATCAGAGCCTCGCAAGTAGCTGGGATTACAGATGTGCTGCTGGCCTGAATGTTTTAACCTGCTCTTTTCCTCCTTGCAGCACTAAGGATCCACCCGGGGCCACTGTACACCAAGCTCTTACTTTGAGACAGGGTCTTGCTACATTGTTGGGAATGAACCAACCGGAGACCCAGGAATCTGTCTTCAGACCTCAACTTCCTCATCTACTCCCTTCACAAGATTTCCCACCGGATGCCTTGGCTCTGGACGTTTTACTAGAATAATTTTAAAATGCAGCTTCTGCCCTAATGTCCTCCTCTGACTGCTGACTCAGATATTCAAGCAGCTGCCCAGCAGCTCCCAGAGACATCTGCCAGGCACCTCGATCCTAACGCCTCCAAAAGGAAACCCCGTCTCATCTTGGCACTCTTTCTCCTCCCTGTTCACTGGGTGCCCTGAGCTCAAAGCCCAGCAGTATGTTTCTGTCCACGTTCACCCTCAGGTTCATCCATTCTCTTAGCTTTCAGTACCCATCCACAGGCTGGAGAAGCCCAAATATCCACCGACAATGCACACCTCTCCCAAGTTCCAGACTTAACTTATTTTCTCTATAACATTTCCACCTGGTTACCTGTTGAAATACCTGGGAGGTATTTCAATTTTGTCCTAGTACAATCCTGTGTATGGTTCTCTCTCTCTCAAGCCCCACAGCCAATCAATCAGCGTATTTTATGGGTTCTACCTTCAAACACCACTGCTCACCACTTCCTCTGCCAGCTGATCTGACTAAAACTCTGTCCCCCAGTTATTTTCAAGAAATTCCCAGTGATTTTTCCACTTCTGCCCTTGCCCTACCATGGTCCACGCTCAAAAACGCCCATCAGTAACCCCATTAACACGGCACATGTGTTGGTCCTTCGTTCAGAAGCTCCCCCAACTCCCCAGCTTCATCAAAAACAAACTCCAACCTGCAAAGACAGCGCTAGGAAGCCTCATAGAATGTAGACCCTAACCACTGCTCTGACTTCATCTCTTCTTATAAACAGGGTATCAGCCACACTGAGTCCTCTGCCATGGGGCTTCTGAACTTCCCGTTCCCGCTACCTGTAGGCTCTTCTCACTCCATTTCATCCGGGGCTCTGCTCAGTACAGTATCCCCTTCCTCAATCATCTCGCCTTTTCCTCCACCTGTTTACTGTCTCTCCAAACTCAGGTACTTACTGTACTTGATTGGAATCGCCACAGAAGTAATTAAGTTCTCCAAGAGCAAAAGCTCAGTACCACTGTTTACTGTAGCTACCCTGGAAAGTAGAACACTGCCTGGCACAAAATACAACTGCTTTGGTACTTTGGGACTGAGCTAATCCACTAACAGTGAAAAGTGATCTAGATCGTGAGTAGGTTATCTGGGTGTGGTGGTGCATACCTATAATAATCACAGCATTTAGGGAAGGTGAAGCAGGAGGATCAAAAAATGAGTGTCTCCTCCTACCTCCAACAACGTGGCAAGAACCTGTCTCCAAATAAAAAAGGGCGGGGGATGTAGCTCAGTGGTAGATGCCCCGGAGGGACCCTCAGTACTGAGGGGGAAAAAAAAAGAACAGGGTAAAACATTCAAGCCCGGAAGGTGGTGTGCATCTGTAATCCCAGCTACCTGAGGCTCAAATGCTGTCTTTACTTTCCCACAACAATTAAAGTAGCAGATTAATTAGCTCACATAGACCCAGGGAGTTTCAGTCCACATTCCTCTGACAAAAGCTACAGACATATGCTCCAATTTACTATGGTTTTTTTCTCAGGAAGATAGGAACACTAAGTAGAATGGAAAAAGATTCTGATCTAGGATTCTGGGGACCTCCGCCCCTCCATCAGCCCCCATGAAGACTGCTCTTCAGGTGATCAGGATCTGCAACTTGATTCAGGAACCACATGACCAGATGATCTCCACCGGATATGCTCAGTTCAAACCAGATATTTACTATACTAAGCAGAAAAACTTAAACACTGGCGATTCATACTTGTTTTTTCCTCCTTCACACCTAAAAAATGTCTCCAAGACAAAGGAGAGGGACAAGGAAGTTCACTGCATAAAAGATTAATTAAAAGAACAAAAAGTTGAGGGGGTGAAAACATTTTTAAAAAGTCAAGGACTACAACCACATCTGTCTCTCTGGATGTCTGTTAGAAGGAGCATCTTGGCTCCAACCCCAGTTTAATCGGATAGCATGCAATGACAGGACCTAACATTTAATCAATGGAAAAAGCATTAAGAATCCTCAGGAGAGCTTGTTAACTAACACCACCTGAGTCCTATCCCGAGGCGATTCTAATTTAGTGGGTCGGCAGTGGGGCTACATTTTGATCCAGGACCCTCAGGTTGAACAGAGAAGTTTTAGTGATCAGTGTGTCATGCACGAATTCACTCACCCACCCAGCCAGGAGGATGATTCCTGTTCCCCGGATTATGTTCAAGAAATTCCCAGTGATTTCTGCACTTCCGCCCTTGCCCTACCGTGGTCCACGCTCAAAAACGCCATCAGTAACCCCATTAACACGGCACATGTGTTGGTCCTGCGTTCAGAAGTCCCCCCGACTTTCCAGCTTCATCAAAAACATTCAGACTCCAACCTGCAAAGATACCCGGCTCGCCCACCCTATCAGGCCCCCTCAAGCACACTTCTGTCTTTCTCCTGCACAACACCCACCACACCTGCAAGTAATCCTGCTAGCTCCCCAGCCCCACCAGAATGGAAACCCCGAGGCTGCATTACCCAGTTGCTCACCCATCAGAAACCTTCGAACCGTTCAACAACCCTTTCCACTCAGCCGCATCTCACGGAGCGCCCGGCACCCAGGGGCGGATGAAGGCACCGCGGACAGAATTAGAGGCAGCACGCCTCACCCCGATCCTGTCCTCCCGGTCCGCAGGTCCTACACCCCCCAAAACTACCCTGGCCGCGTTCCCCACCTACCAACCCGCTGACCGTGCTGCCTTCACGCCAAGGACCCCGAGTCCTTGCAAAAGCTCAGCCGTTATGATTCAAAGGTTCCTCTTTTTAAATACGAGTTAATCTGAAAGCTGATTGGGCAGTGCTACAGGGAAGCTGCTTCGTGATAGGCTCACAGAAAACGCGACGTCCTGATCACGTTCCGAGGCGCTAACGACGCGCAGGAGCACTAGCACGCAAGAGCCCGGAAGTGGTGGACCGACGGCCCGCCGGACCCAGGAACGTTCCAGCCCCGCCAATTCTCTCCACGGTCCGGCATTTGTCCGTGAAGCATCCCTTCGGCATGAGGCAATCCTCATAGGAGCTAAAGTGAAGGGAAGTGAACGGAGTTCTCGAACGTGCTACTAAGTAAGATTGGGAGAAGGGGGAGGAGAGTGGGACGATCGACTGCGCGGCGTTCAGCCAGTCGTCCTTTGCGCATGCGCAGTGAGCGTGCGCTCCGAGCGATCCATTGGTCGGATACGCGTCTCCATTTTTCTAGGAGAAAGCGGGAGAAGGAGGGCCGGATCCGCGGGTACGGAGAGCCGGGGACACTGGGAGAGTGGCTGGTGCGGTTGGCTGGGGTCTTTAGTGTACCACGTGAAGAAGTGGAGTGAGGCGGGAAGGGTCGGAAGCAAGCGGGGACGATGCGCCCCTTAGTGTATCCTTAGTTGCACGGCTGGGCCTGCACACCCCCTTTCTCCGAGCGCCTCGCCACCCCCCGCCCCACCCCATGCTGTGTTCATCTCCGGTCCGGGGTCGTGGTGTGTACGGTGAGGGGTTGTGTGCGCTCTTGCTCTCGTCCTCTTACACCCGAGGTCTGGGTTCCTCCTTTCCTATCGTAGGGCCTCAAGGTCCTCACTTGCGAGTTGGAGAAATTACGCTTCTCCTAGCCTGGCGATCAGGTCTTCTATAGGAGTCCAGAAGTTAGGGCTCGATCACTTTGTGTTTGACCGGTATTGAATCTTCCCACTGTTACATCCCCAGTCCTTTATTTTATTTTATTTTATTTTATTTTATTTTTTTAAGACAAGGTCCCCAGGTGCAGCTCAAACTTTCAGCTCTCCTGCCCCAGTCTTCCTCAGTGCTCATTCCAGCAGCTTTTGTGTCCCAGTATTTTCTACACATACGTTTGTTCCGGCATGTATTTGTATACATTGAATGCTTGTGTTCAACGAGCTAACACTTAGTGCTTAATTTATGTTGTTAGCTGGGCCTAGTGGCCCTCTTCTTTATTCTAGCGTTCTGGGAGGCTGAGGAAGGAAGATTGCAAATTCAGGCCCCATCAGGGCAGTTTATGGATTTATCAAGACTGTGTCAATAAAGAATGGGTTCGAATGTAGCTCAGCTGGGTGAGTTCGACCCCCAGTACCTGAAAAAATTGTTCCCTTTTATTGACACCCATTGGTATTACAGAGTGTGTAATACTTCAGGCCCTGAGGTCACTTACATTCTTTATTGCTATCCCTAGGGACCATGCAGCTTTCTGACATCTGTCCAAACGTGTGCGTGCATGTGGATGCTGATAGTTGTTAATCATACCAACCAATTGGAATTCTTTTTTGAAACTAAAAAAGCAATCTCTGTGGTTCTGTTCCCCTTTCAGTATTAAAGAACATGAACACTTGTAAATACACCTGAGTGCACAATCTGTTCAGATTTTTACAATTCTTTCCATATTTGTAATTGCTTTGTCCATAGCTTACTTGGTAGTATTTTATGAAGCAGTTTTCTTTCAGATACTGAGGATTGAACCCAGTATTCACACTGAGCTACATTCCTCCCCAGATTTTTTTATCTTTATTTTGAGGCAGGTTTTTTTGTCCATTTGCTCAGGCCAGGCTCACACTTGTTATCCTCCTACCTCAGCCTTGCAGAATGCTGAGATTCCAGACATACACACCTGGGCGTAGTTTGCAGTTTACCTTTGAATTTTTCCAAAGTGCTTAGCTTGAGTTAATTTTCATACCACAACAGCTTTTGTTGCCCTTGTATGTTGATTTACTAATTAAATGACAGTACATGATTACAGTAATAAATGTAGTTGCCTTGAAGCAAGTTCTAAGTGAACATAATAGTCATTAGTAACATACAGCTTATCTGGTAGAAGCAGTAGTCCAAACATTCAACAGAATAGCAGCTGTCTGGCCTACTCCAAACACTAGTCAGTGTGTAGTTCACTGAAAAAATAGAAGATTCCAGGATAGTAACAGAGAATAAAAATCCACAGGTAGGCGGTCTGGCAGAGAAGTTGGTGAGAGATACCATAAGTACCAGTTAAGGTTACTGGAATAGTGTCTGTATTCCAAAGACTGTGCTCAGTGCTATACTTCACCAGTTTGCTTTACCTCCAGTAATTTATTAATCAGCTCAGTAACCTGAGCTCAGAAAAATGAAGTCAGTAACCAACTCCGATTGAAGCCTTACAAGATGAAGTCTGACCAGAGTCCTAGGTTGCTTCTGATTTACTGCTGCCTCTGCCCTTCCCCATTCACCTGTTTGTTCTTGCAGCGCGCAGGGAAACAACCCTCTCTCCAAGATGTACAGAACCAAAGTGGGCTTGAGGGACCGACAGCAGCTCTACAAGCTCATCATTAGCCAGCTGCTCTATGATGGCTACATCAGCATTGCTAATGGCCTCATCAATGAAATCAAACCGCAGTCTGTCTGTGCACCTTCAGAGCAGCTGCTGCACCTCATCAAACTAGGTACCTTGTGAATGCAGATCTGTAGATCCCATTGTAGAGCAATGAGAGAGTGGAGTTGTAGATGTTTCCACACAGGAAGTACCTTTAAGATTATTGCTGTGTTTGTTCCTGTCTAGTGTACACCAGGTACAGTGCTGGTACTGGAGGGGTAAGTGGAGTAAAATTAAGAAGTCTTGAAACTAGTGCAGTGTGTTTATGCATGTTATCTGGAATACTCAACCTTGTACTGAATGATCACATATACCTACTCTATTTGACATGGTAACGCCAACTGTGAAAATGTATCCTGAAGAAATAAAATGGATAAACTAAACTGCCAAACAATAAAGAATTAACTATAGATTGTCAATATCTGTAAAACTGATTAAAACAATATAATATTACAGATAAATGTTTATTAAGCCAGAAAGATTTTTAGTCTATACACTTAAATGAACAAGCAAGTCACAGCAGTGTCCACCATCGGTGCAGTCCCGCACACCTGTAATCCCAGGACTCAGGGATGAGACAGGAGGAATATCACAAGTTCAAGGCCAACCTGTGCCGCATGAAGAGTTCAGAGAAAACCTGAACTACCTAGTAAGATGCTGTCTCAAAAAAAAACTTTTTTTTTTTCTTGGTAAACTTGCATTTATTTAACTACTTCAGAAACATTTTGCTCACGTTCAGTGTTGCTCTCCTAACAAGCGTTAGATCTTGCTACTGCCTTATCTCAGCCTTTAAGATATTAAAATTCAGAATAGGAAAAAAAATGCATCATTTAACTGCAGAGCTGCTGTCTTGTAGAGTTTCTGTAGCTGTCGTTAAAGTAGTAAACCTTCACATTAAGAAGGAAAATGACTCTGGTTACAGGAGCCTGAGCCTCACTAGCACATTACCTTGTGATCCTGAGACCCTTGCACAGCGTGGCCATAAACATCATTGTGTCGGGCAGTCGGTGTCCCACAGTGCCAGAACACCCTGAGCTGTTTGCAAGCATCTTTGCAGTTTGACTCCAGATCTTGTTTCTTTCCACTCTTAATTTTGATTTTCAGGAATGGAAAATGATGACACCGCAGTCCAGTACGCAATTGGCCGCTCAGACACAGTTGCCCCTGGCACGGGGATTGACTTGGAGTTTGATGCAGATGTCCAGACCATGTCCCCAGAGGCTTCTGAGTACGAAACCTGCTACGTCACCTCCCATAAAGGACCGTGCCGTGTAGCCACATACAGCAGAGATGGGCAGCTGATAGCCACTGGTTCTGCAGATGCTTCTATAAAGATACTTGACACAGAAAGAATGTTGGCCAAGAGTGCCATGCCAATAGAGGTGAGGTGCCCGTTTGCCTTTTGTGGTTCACTCTCATGAGCATAAGAATATGGTTTAAACCAGTTTGGTGAACCCAGTTTTTTGTGTCTTTTGCATCTCTTTCTCGTTGCTCTAGGTCATGATGAATGAGACTGCACAACAGAACATGGAAAACCACCCGGTGATTCGAACTCTTTATGACCATGTGGATGAAGTCACGTGCCTCGCCTTCCACCCAACAGAACAGATCTTGGCCTCTGGTTCGAGGGATTATACGCTTAAATTGTTTGATTACTCCAAACCCTCTGCAAAAAGAGCCTTCAAGTACATTCAGGTTAGGAATGTTTTGAAGGGCGCTGTATATTTTATCCTAATTACAGGAAGCTTTTATATGACTTTTTAAAAGCAGTTTCAGTGATCATCCAATAAAACGAGTATAACAGCTTGGAAACCTGCCCGAGTAGCACGTGGGTTAGATTTCACTGGCGCATAGTTCAGACCCTCCCCCATGCCTGCGTCCTCTAGTCAGCTCACGGGACAAAGATTCACACTCCACGTTGCTCTTAAAAGATTACAGATGCCCGTTAAAAACAAAACTGTCACCTTCCCTAGAAGTGTAAGTTACAGGAACAGACAAAAGTGCTCAGTTCAACTATCCAGCATTATTGGAAAAGTGACATCCAGGTTCTGAACATGCATTACCGAAAATAGTAGTGGTGTCCGCCCTTTAGCATCTAATACTCAATATTGGCCTCCCAGAGCAAGTTAAAGCAGCTGTTCTTGCCAGACCTGATGGTACAGGTCTGTAATCCCGCACTTAGGAGGCTGAAGCAGGAGGAAAAGCTCAAGGCCTCTCTGTACTATGTAGTGAGACGCTGTCTCAGAAACCTGGGATGGGGAGAGGGGAAAAGGTGTTCTTACTGACAAGTGTGTTTATTTCCAGTAACTGTGCATGAATGTGCCATAGATTAGCAACCATTAATACTGCATTCTGAGTTCATTTGTAAATAACCTTGCTCCTGTAAGTTGGAGAGTAATTAACCCAATAAATATAATTGGAAATCTCTGCTCAAAAAAAATTATTCTAGAAAGTCCTTTTGTTCTTTCTGCTACCGGTGTCTGGCAATTGTTTTCTGTAGTGTCTCTGTGTCAGCCAAATAAATGCCTTCCACATTTCTCCAGTCACTTTGTTGTTGTCTGTCCTTCCAGGAAGCGGAAATGCTGCGCTCCATCTCTTTCCATCCCTCTGGAGACTTCATCCTGGTCGGCACCCAGCACCCCACCCTTCGCCTGTACGACATCAACACCTTCCAGTGCTTTGTCTCTTGCAATCCTCAAGATCAACACACCGATGCCATATGCTCTGTGAATTACAATCCCAGCGCCAATATGTATGTGACTGGCAGCAAGGACGGCTGCATCAAGTTATGGGATGGCGTTTCTAACCGATGCATCACAACTTTTGAGAAGGCACATGACGGTGCTGAGGTCTGTTCGGCAATTTTTTCCAAAAATTCTAAATATATTCTGTCAAGTGGAAAAGACTCGGTAGCTAAACTTTGGGAGATCTCAACAGGACGAACGCTGGTCAGATACACAGGTATGTGACAAGTGGGTATTGTTACCATTTGGTAGCATTCTGTGCTTCCAGAACACACTTAGAGCTTTGTATTGGAGCAACACAGTAAATCCATGTTGCAGGTAAGAGAGATGTGAACAATCTCAGGCAGCAGGTGCCAAAACTTAAGTTTTAAATTGTTTTGCCAAGGCTACAGCCGGAGGAAGAGCTGGGAGTAAAATCAGGCTTTCCCAGCTTTGCTCTTCTTGGTACGTCACAGCTTAGCACAGGGACGGCGAGCACGTTAGAGCCTCCAATGACACAGGCAGCACATGTGACGTAGGCTTAGAGCAGCAAGCCTGGATTGTGTGAGGGTTGCTTCTAAGAATGTGGTGGTTGCTGCAGACTAGTGACTCACCCTTCTCACACCGAAACGTGAGCACTGCCCAGAGCAGCATCAGTCAGTCAGTGGGTCTCGGCAGGGCGCTAGGGAGGAGGGACTGGGGGAAGATGCTGGCCCTGTCATAAGCAGAGCTGGCTGCCAAGCGAGATCCCAGGTGCCTGAATCCAGGTACCAAGTGGGCTCAGCAGACAAAAAAAATTAACATATATATGCTACTCTCAATAATTCATGTCAGAGTCCATCATTGGTAAGGAGTAGGCCTGTGAGCTTTTTTATAAAGAATCTCCATAAATGTGTCCATTCATTGGTAGGGTTCAGTGAGTACCTGGTTGGTTGCCGGTGAGTATTGTTCAAATAATGTGTCTTATCCACTTCCTGCAGCAGCAGAGATTGCTGCTTGGTGAGAAGCCTCCAAGGAACTTCCACTGGCTTCTTCTCTTGTGAGAAGTCCTTGTGTCATATACTAACATGCCAGGATCGTAACTCCAAAATTCACAAAACACTATAGGAGGGGACCACACTTTGTAAGTGAGCATCTAAGGGAAGAAAACTGAAGGGCAGGGGACATTTGGGCCACTAGGGTGCAGCAGTGTCTCCTTGTGGCCAGCCTTCCCTTCCCTGCTGGCATCCTGGCTTCCGGTGTATTTGGTACACCCAGAGCAGCTCTGAAGAGCTGTTGTTATCCTCATTCTTGGTGACTTGATTGAAACAGTTATATGAAACTATTTTTAAAATATGTGTCTCACTACTTTAAAGAAAGATCTGTGTTCTTGTGACAAGACACAAAGGGATCAGAGTGAGTGAAAGTGTCCCCTTCACAGGTAACGACCAGTTGTGGGGAATGCAGTGTGTCTGGACAGGCACTCACCACGCTGCTGACAAGTGCTGATAGTTCATGAGTATTTGAAATGTTTCAGCGTAGTTTGTGGTCAACTGGTTTATATTACTAAAGAATCGCAATACGATTTTTCAAAAATGGAATTGCATTGAATTTATATGGAAAATTTTTTTTCTAATTCCCTGTCATATCAGCACTTTTAAGTTCTGTTTTAGTTTCAGTATTTAGAATTGAAAATACTCTTGAAATAATAAAAGGAAAAATATCGAGGCAACATTGAAAATTCTGTGTTAGATGTAGAAGTGCACACATATAGCCCCAGCCACTCAAGGCTGAGGCAGGAGGGTTCCAGTTACAAGGCCAGTCTGAGCAACTTAGTAGAAGATCCTGTCGCAGAATAAAAAGGAACATAGCTTAGTAGTAGAGCACTTGCCTATTATGTGCAAAGCCCTGGCTAAGCAGCATTCACTACGAGTCTAATTTGTATGTCTTGTTGCCAGGCAGCTCTGACTTGAATTGGATCAGCTCGCTGGCTTGGCCCATGACTGTCTGAAAACATGGGTGCAGCTTTGGCTGCCAAAAAAAAAGCCAAACATGTTAGGACATTTTGAGCACCCTGTGCAAATCAGCCACCTTCACATGGAAATGTTTTAAAGGAATTCACAAATATAAATTAAATTAATGAAATAAACTTGTTGGTTATTGTGATAATTTTTAATTGGTATGAATAGAATCAGTATTTATATTTGGGCAGCTAACTAAATTTGAGCCCATTTACAGATTTTTTAAAAATTAATTTTGTTAATAAAAAGGATCAAATGGTTAGATCCGTTTGTCCCACCAGTGGTGCAGCCTCCCCAGGGGCAGTTGTGTGTCTCTGCTGGCGCGTCCAGCTGGCAGGGTTGAGTGAGTCCCATTATTGTAAGGAAGAAAAAAGGAATGGAACGAAGGGAGGGAAATTGTGCCAAAATTAACTCCAGGGCTAATTAAAATGCCGAACATAGCACAGAGGTGTACATGTACGGATCCACCACAAAAATGCGTACACACTTGAGAAGGTTGTATAAATACTTTAATATTAAATTTATTGAGCCATCATGAAATACGCATTTCTTTTGGCCTCTACAGTTACAAGAGGCACTCCAAACGGTGAGACTTATTAGTATGGCGAGCTGCTGCTTGGGTGGCGTTGCGTGTTGAGATGACCCACCTGCGTTTATAATCTGTTTTCTGAGAGCCAGCGGTGTGGTGTGCATTCTGTAACATACAACATCTTCTAGGGACCCCATACAACGGCAGCATCATCTGTTGGAGACACGTCATACTGTTTTTCTTTTCCTGAAGTATGTGTACATTTTTTTGGCAGACCATATCTACATGTTTGTCAGTTTTAATACTTTTAATCTATGGGGACTCCTTGTTAAGCAGTGTGGTAGTGAATGCCTGTAATCCAGGCACTTGTGACCCAGACACAGGAGGATCACAAAGTTGGGACCAGCCTGGGCCACCTAGAGAGTCCAGAGCTGGTGTGAACCATACGGGATAAAGCCCTGTTTTAGGGAAGGAGAAAAGTAGTCGGTACCCATAATCTCAGGGAGGTTGAGGCAGTTTGCAAGCTGTGGGCCATGTAGCAACCCGTCTCAGATGTTCAGGTGGCCAGTGAGTGTGAGGTGACTGTCCTTTCTGTAGGCCCCAAAAGGTGAAAGTAGGGGTATCTTGTTTTTTGTTTTGTGCATTACATTTTAGAAATTTAAAAGATTAGTATCCTCTAGTGTTAATGAGGATTTGAAGAAGTCAGCATTTAATGGTAGGAAGGTCAGTGGGTGGAGTATTTCTGAAAGGCAATTTGGCGTCATATATCAAAATTGTAGGTGTGGGTTTTGTCACAATAGACCCACTCTTAGAAATTCAACTGAAAAAGGTAATTGAACAAGTGTGTACGTGCACGCACAAAGGAGGTCTGCCCTACTGTTACTGGGAGTCGCTGAAAGTTATAGGCGTTAAGTGTCCTCCAAGAGGCATCCAATAAATCTGTTGCACTTTTCTGACTGCAGCAGCCTTAAGGACTCGCAGTAGCAGTGTTTTGAGCACTTGAACTCAGGGCTCCCATGGGTGACCTGAGTCCTCACAGCCATCCGGGTAGGTGCTTCTGTGATCTCCCCAAGCAGCTGGGAGTGGGGTGTGCGCTTGTGGTCACATTCTGAACAGTGTGGAGTCCACATCAGAACACAGTCTGTCTTTAAAATAGCATGTAACAAATGCCCAGACTTCCATCGTTTGCAAATGAGTGTAGCATACATAGCTGCTTGGGAAGGGTGGCCCCCCAGCGCTCAGCGTTATTCCCGGGTGGTGGACCTTTTGGGGCAGTTTTAATTTCTTTTTCTAAGCTATGTGTATTTGATTGAAA
Source organism: Hydrochoerus hydrochaeris (assembly GCA_004027455.1). Taxonomy (NCBI): domain Eukaryota; kingdom Metazoa; phylum Chordata; class Mammalia; order Rodentia; family Hydrochaeridae; genus Hydrochoerus; species Hydrochoerus hydrochaeris. The sequence continues at coordinate 63,181 of PVLA01004787.1, forward strand.
GTGACGTATTTATTGGCAGGATAGGCTATGGCTTCCTTCTGGAAAGTGAACGTTTATACCCTCTGTCCCACTAGTTCTTTTCCTAGGAATCTAATTCTAAAGAAATAAACTATACGGACATGGTGTTGATCGCATTGCTCACAAGTGGGGACAGAGTAAACACCTAGCAGCGGGGGAACTGCAAGGAGTGGAGGCGGAGACACAGCACACAGCAGCTGTAATAAACACGCACAGATTACCCGGCACACGGTCGGTCGGCTTAAGCGATTGTAGAAAGCAGACGTGTCCAGGGCTTAAACAGTCGTAGAGTCCGTAGCTTCAGCTACTTCCTGGTACTGTTTTGCATGGAGAGGATTCAGAACACTTCCAGGACCTTCTGATGGCCTGAGGCGCGAGCCCGGCCGCGGTCCTCCGTCCCCAGCCCTGGTCCTCCGTCCCCAGCCCTCACCTCCTGGCTTCTCTCGCAGGCGCAGGGCTGAGCGGACGACAGGTGCACCGCACGCAGGCCGTCTTCAACCACACGGAGGACTACGTGCTGCTGCCGGACGAGCGGACCATCAGCCTCTGCTGCTGGGACTCGAGGACCGCGGAGCGCAGGAACCTCCTCTCCCTGGGCCACAACAACATCGTGCGCTGCATCGTGCACTCGCCCACCAACCCCGGCTTCATGACATGCAGCGATGACTTCCGGGCACGCTTCTGGTACCGCAGGTCCACCACCGACTGAGCCGCCACGCCGGGCGGGCTGGGTCTCACCCCGAGGACCCCACCACGTCCCAGCAGCAGCCTCGGGAGCGAAGTCGTCGCACCACCTCGGCGGTGCACATCGCCAGCCGCATCCTTGGATTGCACAACATAATATTTTTTTACCTTGATGTAGAATCATGGTGGAAAAAGTGGGAAACAGATCTGTGCGGTTCTGCATTCACTGGTTATTACAGTGTGATTTTTATCGGTTTTTTTAAAACACAGGGCTTGACGTTTCTTTCGACTCTCTTGACAGCTTGGAAAAAGGTAAAATATTAAAGTGGTTTCTAGTCTCAAGCGGACGTCATGAGTAAGTGTTGTTTGGTTGTCTGTCAGCTTTTCTGCCTGTTTCGCTGCGTCTCTGTGTATCACCTTCCCAGGTAGTTTGGCGGGTGCGCAGGCCTGCGAGTGGGGATGCAGAGCCGCATGCCACACTGAGCCACTGCCTGAGATCTGCCAGCTTACCCAGAGTCACCCCCATTCTGATCCTAAGCCGCCTGGGGCTGCACCGTTTCTGTACGCAGGTGTCGCTGCTGCAGTAAGAGGAGCGGCCAGCTCTTCTTGAGAGGCGCTGTGTCTGTCACCCCGCCTCCCACGCCCGTTCCGCACCCACCATTGCTCACCCTTAGCAGAGGTATTTCTGGTAAGATGATTACAGGTGGGTGGGAAGCACAACCAGAGTGTGTTCACACTAACCAAAGTCGGGGGCCACGCCGTGGCTTCCTCCCAGGTCAGGACCATTGAGCTTTGTCCTTGTTCACTGTGCGTCCAGCTCTGCAGCGAGGCCTCTCATCGCAGCTGCAGGCGGAACTCCTTCCCCACAGCTGCTCGGCTAAGCTCAGGCTCAACTCCTTCCCCACAGCTGCTCGGCTAAGCTCAGGCGGAAGGATTTTCCATGGAAGTTTTAGAAGGCGACAGTATTTCTCCGGATTTAGTTTTGTCCCGGTGAGAGAACCCTGCGTTCCTGGCTTAGATTTATGCCAGAGAATAAGTACCTCATGCTCGAGTCCCATAGTCTGGGATCATTTGATAAAAATGCTGAGTTAAAGTAATGGCTTATGTGAGCTGCCGTGCTTACCTTGTTGGCATCATTTTAACTGCTTGGCCTGAAAAACCATTTCAGCCATTCTTAGCACGTTAAAGGGCTTGAGCACATTTCTCCAGAACTGGTTTTGGCCCACAGTGTGTGTATATTTAGTCTTATTTTGCATCCTCATTCTCCATATGTAGTATTTAAACCTGGCCCTCTGTGGATGCTACTTAAATGAAATTAAAAGAAAGCTGCTGAATAGGAGCAGAGATAATCAGTTCTACCAAACAGTGGCCCAGCAGAGCTCCCCACTTTTTTTTATGCCTTTCCTGTTGCTTTCAAAGTAGGGAATTGCAAGGCAGAGTGACAATTGTGTAGTTCCCTACAGCTCCCGCTCTGAAGTCCCCACCCTGAGCTCCTGACACGGGTGCTGTTGATCCTCTTCAGTAGTTCATAAAGTAAGAAAGCCTACTTGGCAGTTTTTAGACAAGTCCTAGCAATAGCCTGCTAGTTCCAGGACTTAACATTTACAAGATCTATTTGTAAAATAGTTTTTTTCTTTATTTGTTGTTTTTTGTTTTCCTTTTTAAAGTCTCATTAATGTGTGAGCTGGTGTAAATGCCAGAAATATGCACTTGGTGTTCTTATTAATTGTACCAGGTAACACCCTAGCATTCAAATAATGAATTCTGTCCTATCTGAATGAGAACTCACACCATGTTATTTTTAAAGTATGTGATTTCTAAAATAAACGTTTTGTATAAAAGGATAAGCTTTCAGAGTGTTTTCGTTTGTTTTTGGGAGCTTGCTTTGGGTATCCCGTGTTTTGACATCAGTTCTCACAGAGCCTGGTTAGAAGTCATGTTTATAGTTGAATAACCTCTAGCTCAGTCTCCTTCTTTTCTACTCTTTGAATTCAGAGAATTGAGTATAATTCAATTTCTTTCAGTCATTTAGCGTAACTTTAGTGCTTTGTTTTTTGTTGTTGTAAACAACATGGGGCGTCTGGTCTCCACGCTTGCTGACTGGGTAAGAAGCAGGGGAGCTATTTCTCTTCTGGACTAGCTCTTCTTTTTTTTTTTTTTTCTTTGATCGACAAGTTTTGTCACAGTAGTCTCCCGTGCGCATTTCAACCAGCAAAGCACTTTGTTACTGTTGAGCATGGTGATGTGAGCAGATTCCATGGGGGAGAGGGAAGGTGCTTGCTTTCCTGGAGGAGACCACTGTTTCTGAAAGTATTCTGACATCACGTGCAGAAAAACCTGGGTGGTTTATTTGTTATCTCTAGAGATCTGAGCTAGCAAGAAAGTAAAGGAATTCATAAGAGGCCAAAACAAAGCCCAAATTCCGAGGACTGAGAGTGCTGGAACTGACACCGCCTCGGGCCACTGGCCAGTTCTTGAAGCTTGCTGGTTTCTGAGCAGAAGTCAGATCTCTTGTCTTCATGTCATGGAAACTTTGATCAAACCCCAGAAAGCCTGGAACCCCAAAAGTGCTCCGTTAATGACAGGGAGTTTGAAAAGGCCCACCCACTCAAGCCTTAGGCTAACCCTAAGCACTGCGGGGGGCAGGAATGGGCGGTGAGGGGAGCTCACAGTGACACACAGCCATCCCTTCCTCCGGCCAGTGCGGAGCAATGCAAACCACCAAGGTGGGGCTGGCAGAAAACCAGGTAGGAAACCGAAGCCATTGCCACGTGGGAGGGGCAAAGCTCCTTTGAACAAGAAGCATCTTCACTTTCCTGGGTCACGCCCTGTAATCCCAAGTCCACAAGCTGCCATGGTGAGACTCGGGCTCAGACCTGCAGAGACGTGGGGGTGAGCCAGACGCAGAGTACATAAATCTGTAGAATGTTGGTTTTTTCATTGTCAAGGCTTTTATTTTTCTTATTTCCTTTGCATATGTAAATTTATTTTTTTTTTAAATTTCTTACTAGTACACGTTTGCAGTACACAATGATTATATTCACTGGGAATTTGTAGATGCACTTCACACATCTCAGCTCTTTTATTCTCTCTTCCCTCCACTCCTATTAATTTTTCCTTTTTCTCTGCTTTTCTTGCTACTTGCCAGCATCAGATTTAATTAGAACTTTATCAAGTTGATTATCAAACAGATTAACAACCGTATCAATCGACAGGCAAAAAAACATAAAAAGCACAATTATACTAAATTAAGGTATTCTTTTAGATACATACATAGGCCATGCTGGATTACAATAAAACTGTCTTTTTTTTTTTTTTTCTTTTCTATTGCCTTGTCTTTTACTTTGCACTTTATGTTGGATTTTTCATATAGGAGAAATCGTGGTATTTAAGCTTGTGTGTCTTACAGACTTTTTAAATATTATGGTCTCAGGGCACACCTGTTTTTCTACAGATGACTTAAGTTTATGCTTTATGGCAGGTTAGTACTCTGCTATGCATGAATGCCGCATTTTCTTTATCCGTTCACCTGTTGGTAGAGACTTCTCCCAAGGTTCAGCTATCATGAAAGGTACTGCTATGAATGCGAGCATGTATGTTCCCTGTGATACCATGTCTTTAACTTTTGGAAAGATACCTAAGAGGGGAAAATAGTTCTAGTTTTTTTTCAGGAATCTCCATACTGCTTTCCATAGTGGTTGTCCAGTTTACACTCCTACCAAACATGAAGAAGGGTTCCTTTTGCCCCACAGCCTTGCCAGCATTTGTTTTTTGATTTTTTCAGGAGTGAGATGGAATCTCACCATTGTTTTAATTTTGCATTTCTTGAATGGCCAGAAATGTTGAACAATTTTTTTATGTATTCATTGACCATTTGTACTTCTTCATCTGCATAGTGTCTACTCATTTCAGCTGTCTATTTTTTGATTGGATCTTTTCCAGATACAGGTTCCCATTGCTTTTTAATTTGATGTGATACTATTTGTTGATTCTTGGTATTACAGTTGGTACCTTGATTGATGAACACTTTTGTTTGCAAACAGTTTGGTTCACAAACAGAAATGTTGGGCAAAATTTTGTTTTTGTTTGCAAACTCTGCATAGATGATTTATTCACAGATGACATGATCTTTGTCATGCTGGCATTATTGTTTGACTGTAGGTGCTGTCTAATTTCTTCCTTAATTTCATCAGTGATCCACTTATTCAGCTTCAATGCTTCAACTTCAAGAAGAATTCAAGAAGGTATTATCTAATTCCCAAGTGGCTGTGTATTTTCTGTGGTTTCTTTTGCTATTGAATTCTAGCTCCATTTCACCATGGTGTAATAATATGCATTGGGTAATTTCAGCTCCTTTGCATTTACCTAAGCATGCTTTTTGGGCTAATATGTGGTCTATTTTGAACAAAGTTCTGTATGCTACTGCAAAGAATGTATGTACATTCTCATTTTTTTTGTGTCCACTAATCTGTTTATGCATATATGTTTATGATTATTATCTCTTCCCATTGAATTGCTCTCTTAACCAATATGTAGTTTTTTGTCTCTTCTGATCAGTTTTTGTTTTGAAATCCACCTTGTCTGAAGTTACAAGTTACTTCTGCTTTTTCTGGGTTCCCATTGCATGAAATAATGTTTTCCATCATTTTACTTTTAATGCGTGAATTTTTTTTTTGAATTAATTTGTTTCTTGTGTATTTGTATGTACTGCATAGAGTTTGTTTCTTGGTCCATTCTGTCAGTCTGTCTTATGATCAGGGAATTGAGACCATTCATGCTGAGAATTATATATATCTGACAGTATTGGCTTATTCCTGTCATTGTATCATTTTCTGTGGGTCATTTTTCGTTTTGTTTTACTTAGCTGCTCATTCTCTTTGGTGCATTCATTCTTTCTGACTTACTGGAATTGTTAGCTTCAAGGTCCTCTTTCTAGAATAGCCTTGAAAAAATTTTTAATAATAGTTTGCTAGTCATGAATTTTTTGAGACACTCCTTACCATGGAAATACTTCTTTCTCCCTCTGTTTTGAAGGAAAATTTTGCAGGATACATAAATTGAGGTTGGAAACTGTTATCTTTTAAGGCTCAAATTACTTTACTCCAAGCCCCCTGAGCCTTTAAGGTTTGTGTTGAGATGTCCACTGTTTTTCTAATGGGTTTACCTTTGTATGTGATTCTTTACTTTTCTCTGCTTTTAAGATTTGTTCTTGTGATAAACTTCTGGTATTTTGAGTATAATGTGGTACAGAGATGTTCTTTTAGCCATGGCTACTCGGGGTCTATATGCCTCACTTATTATCTGTATGTTTATTTTTTTCCATATGTTTGGGAAATTTTCTGCTGTTATTTCTGTCAATAGGTTTTTACTGCCATTTGCGTTATCTTCTGATTTTTCACTTATTCCCAATTACTCTTTAATTCGCCTTCTTTGTACCACCTAGGAACTGTCCGATCCGTTTTCCATGTTCTCTTGTTGCTTTTAAGGTGTCTTTGCATAGTTTGTCTTTGAAGGCATCGCTGTCTCTAGTTCTGAAATTCTGTCTTTCCACTAGTCCCCTCTGCTGTCCATACTTTCAATATAAGTTCCAATGTTTTGGGTTTCTGACTGAAACATTCTCATGGACTTGTTTTGTTTTGTTTTGTTTTGTTTTTGCTAAACTGGTTGTGTGTGTTTTGTATCATTTTGTTTAGCACATCCAGCTTTTAATTACAATCTCCTGGAAGTTCCTGGATCATTTTGATCGTTACTCCCATTACCTGGGCAGCTATATCTTCTGTGATCCTGCAGAGTACCTTTCTCATCTGTTCTCCATCCTCCTCTGTCTTCCTTTTAAGTAATTTGGATGTGTGGCTTACTATCCTGCAGCACCCTCTGGATTGCTTCCAGGGAGTTGGGGGTTTGGATAGGCATTTTGGTGCCGTGTCTTCTCATATTTCTGTTGTTTGTTTTGTTTTATGCTGTGATTTTTGGATGCTTATTGTGTAAAGACTTTGTTGCTGGTATAGCAATGTCTTTAGTCACCTTTAAGTAGTACATTTTGGACATGGCTAACTATAGTCCTTAACCTTAGCCCCAAGATCTGACCACCTTGGTTAAACTGGGAGGGAAGATGTAGTGTAATTCACTCAACACCGAGTTCTTGGAAATGTACTCTAGTATTAATGTCACAAAGACCATCTGAGTGTTTGCTTACAAAGAAATAGCAACAATTATGCACCCTAGTAATGTCAGCAAATCTGCTACAGTAGTATTGTCTAAGACAGATTGGATGTTAACATACCATGTGTGTTAGTTACTTTTTTTTTTTTTTTTAAATCGGTACCGGGGATTGAACTCACTATCATGTGCTTGCAAGGCAAGCGCTTATGCCGCTGAGCCAAATCCCCAGCCCCTTAGTTACTTTTTACTCATTGCTGAGACAAAATACCTGAAGCCCAAAGTTGGGAAAGGAAAGGTTTATTTCTTACAGTCCTTGGAGGTTTCAGTCCATACTCAGTTGGCTCCACGGCAGGGAGGCATGGCCAGGCCGCAGTTCATGGCGGGTGCAAACAACAAGGTGGAAACCAGCAAGAGACACACGCCTTCTACCTGCCATTACATCACATCCTGGCTCCACTCCTAGGCCTGTGTAGCACTCACACCCCCATTCCAAGTGCTAGACAATGAACCAATCACAAACGCATAATTGCATGAGGCTTGGGGGCCACGGACATAAACCATGACACCATGAGAACCAATTACAGAAATACTTTTGTTCACAAATGCTTCTATTTACAAACAATTTGGTTCTCAAAAAAAAAAAAAAGAATTTGACAAAATCTTGCTTCCATTCACAAACTCTATATCAGGTAACAAGCAACCTTTGCCATCTTCCCCACATAAACACAAATGCAGCCATCTTCCCCAAAATCATAAAACAAATTTAAGTTCATGAGCCGAGGTGCCCACCATATGCACCACCCTTAATCATAGAGAAGAAATTTACAACTATGGTGCAAACATGAAGACAACCTAGGTTTTGATGTAGCTAATATGTGCTAAATGCAGCAGCTATATCTCTGCTAATGGCAGAAAATAATTCAATAGTGACTTTCCTTTTACCATAGTGATTTCACAGAGTTAACTACCTAAAGGTTAATAAGGTTTTACGGTTATACTATTAAAGATACAGGGTCTGGGAATGGAGGAATGCAACAGGGAAAATTTGAAACCTTAAACCATCTGATAGGAGAAAGAGAACACAAATGATCCCATTGGGCAGTATAAGGATGCGTATTCAGTTAGGTAAAAGTAAGAGAAAAAACTGATGAGAAACAGAAGTTTAAAACAGAACAAAAAAATTACATGGGGAGTAAAAATAAGATAAAAAATTACAGTGAGAGGAAAAGAAGTAAAGGAAAAAATAAGAAAAAGATAAGAATCAAGGTACAAAGGAAAAAGGAAAGTTCTCCAAACTCCAATAAGCTAGTGAAGAAGAAAGGAGGGGTAGAAAGAAGAAAAATGAAAGAATAAAAACACCCTGAAAACTACACACACACACACACACCCCAAATTTCCCTGAGTTTGAACATGTACTTATCTTCCAAGCTGTACAATTTTGAGTCACTGCCCAAGTCAAGACGTCTCCCTGTGCTTGTTAGTAGATCAGGGAAGCAGTCAGGCACCGGATCCATGCTGCACGTGTTAACCAGCAGGCAGCAGGATTAGGCCAGGGCACCAGTGACATGACTTTCAAATCTGGAGCAACCCGAGCCTAGTCTGGCCATGGGGGCTGGACTTGTGTCCTTAAGCTCAAAACCCTACAGGGTCTCCACCTGCACACGGCTCTGACCACAGCTGTCTCTTACCCAGTCATGGCGGGAAAGTAACACTGGGATCCCTGAAGTGAAGCCGTCTTGCAGCTGCTCTGTGTCCCAGGGGCAGTGAATCACCCCTTCCCTGGAGTGGCATCTGTTCACACACACTGTCCAGGGATGTGGCAGGCACTTGGACTGGAGTCACTCACCAGCCATTGCCTGTCACAGGGCTGATGAGAGGAGCCCCAAGGTCCAGTTAGAGCTCCAGCAATTCTAACCAGTTCCACCATGTTTCTCCCTGGTGCCCTCAGGGTTCCCAGCCTTCACTTTGAAGATTTGGTCGCCCTTTCTCATGAGCCACAAGCTGTGGGCCAGGGAGCAAGTGGAGATGGTCCCTTCTCTTCCGTGTTGTGTGCTGTCTCTGCATGCTCTCTGAGAGTTTTAATTTTCCTGTCAGATTCTCCCTGGTTCCCAGGTACCTACTTCTTTATTTTCTCCCCCTAAGTTTTTATTTTTCAGTGTCTGAATTCCAAATTCCAGAGGTTGAGTTGTTGCTTACAACTCTGCCACCCCACTTAAGGAAACTGGGTTTTGTGCTTAGCTTAAATTATTTCCATACTCCTCTCATGTAGGCACTGCTCAGTAGAAAGGATCATTTTCCTTCCAAATTATTATTTTATCTTCCAAGCTGGCCTTGTCTGGGTTATTATTTGGTGTGTTGGCCTGCTTCCAATTTAATGACAGATATCTTCCTTGGAATTGAAAACATGGTATTTAAATCCCATATTTCACTGAAATTTTCACAGAATGTGTTAGTGTGGTTTTGAGGACCTGTAGATGCCTGGAAATTCTTTCCATGTTCTTGCCCTGAACAAAGAACTGGACAAAAGTAAAACAAGCACAGTTTTATGTTTATTAAAAGTAGGAAAAGTACACTCTGCAGAGTATGAGCCATTTAAAAAGAGAAAAAGAAGTACCTCTTCGGGGTGCCAGTGAACCTCAGAGACAGAGCTCGCAGGGTTAGCAGCCAATGGCTGCCACCTTTTGTATCTAAGGCTTATTTCATTTTAATGACTGATCCATTAACTTCTGAGGCCACAATGCCCAGGCACAGTGTCTATCTCTTCCTGTGTCTCGATCTCTTCCTTAGCCCTAAGGTGCACCCCACAGTGATTCCGTGCCTCCTAGACCTGCTGGCCTTGGCGTGGTCAGCCAGGAGTCCCTCGTGGGCCTTGCCTGCCTTCAGCTTGTGGATGTGCTCCAGGAGAATCTGCTCGTTTTTTAACAAGAGGCCCCTTCACATCAGGTACAGGCTGTGACACATGTGGTGTTCCGTATTCTTGGATTCCTGGTATCTCCGGAGCAAGCTACACTCAATCCATACCCTCCTTCCCCGGGCTACCTTCTCAGGCACCCAGGCGGGGACCACAGCCTTTCCGTCACCTGTGTCCATCTGCCTGCCCATCACGGTGTGTGACGTGGCAACGCAGAGGACAAAAAGGTGACTCAGACGAGACTTGCTCTGGACACTCTGAAACCCAGAGGGGCCATCTCAGCCGTGAGCTTCCAGCCCTAGAGACTCCCAAGAATCACACGAAGGTCCAGAACTATCTAGCTTTGATTTATAATATCAATGTAACAGGAAAAAGAAGAAGAAGAAGAATTTGGGCAAGGAGCTGTCTCAGGGCAGGAGTTCGTCGGGGACCTCTGTGTGCTGCTGCAGAGGGCACCGGGCAGGCTTCTTCCGAAGCCTGAGTGTGCCCAAGGCCGTGGCTGCCACAGCACTAGGCAGCATTTAGGACACCAAGGGTCACCAGAGGTGAATAAAACTTGTAGAACATGATATTAATTCAGCGCTCTCTGCAGATCTCATGTTTAATGTTTCTGGCCTTTTTCTGGAAATTTCCTTTGCCTTCCTACCCTCTTAGTGCCTGTTTTACTCCTTTGCAAAACCCTTGCCAGTCATCTTTTGGCCTGGTGACTCGTCGCCAACACACACACACACCCGCCCTCACCATCCCTGTTGGCCGTGGGTTTTTCTGTTCTGCTGTATCCAGTTTTCTGCACTCACAGCATTTCTTTCGCACCCTTTTTAATTTTTTTTAAATACTTGCTGTGATTCCCTCTTAACCTGGCAATCAAAGTTCAGGCTGGAAAAATGCATCACCCTTGTTAGTTACAGCAGCCACAGAACCCTGGCCCTCTTGTCTGATCTCCGTACCAGTGTAGTGAGTTGTTAGTGATTCTACTTTGACCAGACAACCTATTTTTATGAATTATCTTCATGAGGTTAAAATCTGCCAGATAATCTGAAATGATTTGAAAAGCAGTGCGGTCAGAAAATTGTTTTGTTTTGTTTTGAGACAGGGTCTTTCTATGTAGTTCAGGCTGGCCTTGAACTTACCATGTAGCCCAGGTTGGGCTTGGACTTGGAGCGATCCTCCTGCGTGGCCTTCTGAGTTCTGGGACGACAGGTATGCACCACCACACCCAGCAGTCAGAAAACTCTTGCCAGACCTTTGTTTTAAACATTCTGTCTGGTGTTCAGTTGTACTTTATAATTCAAATACTGAGTGCCCAGTGTATAAATACAACCAAACTCCAGGAGCTTTATGGCTAAAATTTGCCCTGAAAACAATATGAAGAATACAGAAAGTATAAAAGTAGCTTGCCTTCCTGCATAATTATGAGGTACCCTAGAAGTGAAGTTCACTTGAGGTCAGGAAGGAAAATTTTGAAAATTCTATTCTTGGTATTTGTCAGAGTGTAAGAACCTTTGTTAGGTTCTCCTAACATGGTTTTCTATGACACTAGACGTTCCGGACTTCAGACAATCAGGTATTTCAAAAGCACCCTATTTCCTAAAATAAAATTCTTGCAATAGGCACGAAAGAGACTGGTTTGCCTTAACATACAAATGGATTTCAGCAAAATATCTAAAGCAGTTGCTCACAGCTTTCATTCATAAAAATCATACAGGGATCACACCAAGCTGAGAAGTTAAGACCCTATTCGCAAAATACCACCCTTGGTATGTTTGTTGGAGGGAGTCTAATTAATTTCAGGGCCAAGTTTCATTACTTTTTTTGTCTTAATTTTCACACGATGAAAACCTTTCTGAAATCAGATAAAAAAAAAATGATGACTCCACAACTCTAAACACACCAAAACCACTGAATTGTGCGCTTTAAAGGGGTGACTTGGATGATACTTGGATTATTTCTTAATAAAGTTTTTATTCATTCTTAAAAACAAAAGGTCTATAGCCCAGTGAATCCTAATGCATCCTCACCAACACAGAAAGAAGCAGGTGCGAAGGAGCTCACCCAAGAGAACTGGCCGGATTCACCGTGGGCAGCGTGGAACTCACCCAAGGCTGTGAGAAGGCCTGAAAGCTATCCTAGCTGCCCATGTGGCAGGAGGGCCACCCAAATGAGTCCAGTCCGCAGCCTCTTACAACAAAACACATCTAAACACAAAAGTGTCATTACTTATCTACATTAACTACAGTATGTATTTTATGTTTGGCCTGAGATAATTTCTCTCCACTCAGCGCATCCCAGGCAGGCCAGGCCGGTCAGCCCATCGGCTGGGGTTTGGAGGAGCCTGGTGCTAGGCTGTCATTCATCGCCTGGGCTTTATGACTCCACTCTTCCTACGAATCTCCTTGCTTCCCTTCAGTAGACCGTGTTGCTCCTTAACCTCTCATCCCCCCTCCCCTCTACCTTTTACTTTCCTTGCTGTGTACATTCATAAGCGCCAGGAACCTGGCGAGCCCTGCCTTTACACGGTGCACCCCTGCCTCTGCCACACGCCTGCGGGAAGCCTTCCCTGCGTAACCCCCTGCTCTTCTCCCATCTCTGCCCTCCCCTCTGGGGGTCCCCACTGTGAATCTGTTGCCAAGCGTGTTTGTGAGTGAGGTCGTTGGTTCATCCTGTGGGGTCACGGTCCCCTCCCTGCGGTCTGCTGCCATCTGCGGCAGGACAATCACTGATTTCAAGGGACCCCAGAGGCGCCTTTGGAGTTGATTTCAAGCCAGCATAGCACTTTATAACACACATGGTCTTGGCCAGAAATCAGTCGGCTATTTGAATTAGTCAGTGTATCCCAGTTGCTCCAACTCGGGGACTAAAACACGCAGGGCAACAGATGACAAGACAGTGAGGGCTGTGGGGTCCGCAAGGGGACCTCAAGGGGGGACGGCGCTGGAGCCAGGCTTGGGGGAGTGGCTCCCACTGCGTTTGCGTGGACCCACAGTGCCACCGTGTTTTTGCACGGCGTCTGCAGTGCGCTGGGTCCTCTCTTAGATGCCACGTCTGGGTTGGGAGAAGGTGGAGACCCAGGCAGCGCAGCAGGAAGCCCGTGCACTAGTGCGCTGGATTCCAGTGCAGGTGATGGCCTGGCCTGTGCGATTCCAGAGATAACACAAGCTTCAAGAAGCTTCAAGCTTAGCGTGCGGCCTGCTGCAGATCAGAAAACCTCCTTCACCGCAGGCAGGACTGGGGGGTGAGTACGGGGTTCAGAGCAGGAGGGGAGCAGACAGGCCGCTCGCTGTCCTCCAAGGCACCCGGCGTGACCCGCTTTATCCCGGCTGTCTCAGGCAGGTGTCAGGGAGCAGAGAGGGAGACATGCCAACCGGCCGGCATCAGGAACTCGGCCAGGTGGCCTCTTACCAGGAAAATGACGCCAGTCTCTTGTGTGGAAGTTGTTCCACAAGACTCAAAGGCAAGAGTGATGCCTGCTCCTGCCTTTCAAAGCAGGAACTTCACCGCAGAAAGCAGAAGTCTTTCTTCTTCTTCTTTTGTGGTTTCACACAGCAAATGAGTGACAATCTCTACTCATAGACAAAGTGAGACGTCAGGCAGTGCGGGGTGAGCCTGGCCTGCACCGCTGTCCCTCCCACACACACCCCTCTCATTTTACTCTTATCTCGCATTCCAGAAAGTCTGCTGCTTGAGAGTCTCCTTGACAGTTTCCCATGTGTCGCCTGATATCGCGGTAGGATTCGGCTTCTGAGCGCCAGTCGGAAGCGGGCAGTGACACTGCGTAATCTGTCTGTGAGGCTGGAGACCCTGGCTGCGGCGCTCCGAGGAGCTGCTACACACTGCAGGCATGAGGGGAACCGGCATCAGGGGCGGTGTGCCCAAGGTGAGTGGCGGCCACCAGGCGCCTGGGCTGGGGCGTGGGGAGGAGGCTGCCACCAGTTTTGCCCTGGAGTTTCTAGTGAAGCCAAAGGATGAGTATGAATGACATGCAGGTCTGACCCGGGAACCTGGGTGTGCGTTTAAGGGTGGGAAATCCATGTACTGCAAAGCTCCTTACCAGCCGCCTTCCGAGACGGGTGCTGCTGACCGCTCAGGAGATGTGGATACGGTGGGTCATGGAGCCTGTTCCTTATGTCCACTCACTGTCTGGCAAATGTGAGTCCTTGTCCAGCCCAGTCCGGGCTTCATCTGCACCCTTAAGGCACTCCGTGTGGCTCTCAGGATCCTGACTTTCCTGTGCTCGCTTCCCCGGAGCAGAGCCCAGACCCTGGCTTCAGCCTCCTGGCTGAATCCTCCGTGGTCCCCCTGTGACGTGAGTACCCTGGGACCCAGCTGGAACTTTCATACCAACCGCGAGTCTGTGTGTGAATCAAAAAAAAAAAGGCCCCGTTTAGAAACTAAAGTAACTACAGAAAGACATTTACTCAGACTCTGGGAGAGTGAAGCTCAGGGTTATGGTTTTGTGTTGTCTAAATTTCCGCTACATTCTTCTAAATTTTAAGCACAACAGGAAAAACAAAAACAAAGCAAAAAATGAAACAGTTGCTTGATGAGGAGCCTGTTCACCAGGATGATAAAATACGCATTGCAGTCACGATGAATTCCAGTAGCAGGATGCGTGGCTGAGTGACCCATGGCACCTCTTACGTGGACTACGTGTAAACACTTAGCTGTCTTACAGCTTGGTCCTCAGCTACTCACGTTAAAATCTTACAAAGCCCTGGGATAACCAAGGTGGGTAGAGTAATTCAGCCAAGCCCTGAATCAGGCCGCCGGAGCCCACCCGTTCCTGGCACTTTGTCCTACGTGTGTGAATCTATTTGTACGTATTTAGATGTACACACTGACTGTGCTGTCACCGTGGATAAAGCATTTGAAAGTAAATGACAGAAAGCAATGCCTTACCCCTGAACACCTGGTCACGCGTCTCCCGAGACACCTGCCCTCAGCGCGCCCACAGCCGTGGGTCCCTCACGCTGGTCCCATGATGCCACCCTAATCTTCAGTCTCTATTCAGATTTTCCAAAAACACCCTTTCTCTGTTTTTCATCCGCACTCCAGGGTTCCTCGTGGGGTCACGCATGGTGGCATCTGTCAGGTCTCAGCTGTCCTTCATCTAGACTAATCCACTCCCCTTTTCTTCCATAACACTGACTTTTTTTCCCAAATAGCCTAGATTTTTTTTAACCATATAGATGCCTTTTTCTTTTTGTGCCACTTACTCTGCCTAGATTCTTTAGGTGGCACTTTACAGGGGTGCCCGGCACGCCCGTGTGCAGACGACAGGACTGAAGTCTCAGCCTCTCCGCGCGGGCCCGCCCTCGGTGGAGGGGGGATGGTAATAATTCATCCCTCCCGTCACCAACACGGCAGCCCTGTGCTGAGCGTCCCCTGCACAGTCCCGTCCCCTGGCAGCCTCGTCCTCCTTGGGTTACAGCGGAGGAAACACCTGGGTCAGCCTGGGATGGGATGCGGCAAGGCCCAGACCAAACCCAGGCAGGCTGCCCCCAGAAACCCCAGCTGTCAGCCAGCCTGCTGCGCAATGACCCTTAGACAGAGAGAGAGCCAAGGAGTACTTCCAGCTTTGTGGGCGACGCACAGTCCCGGTTTTGTATCCTTCATTTTTACAACCCTTTAAAAATACAAAACCTTTCTGTAATAATGAAAGGGAAGGAACGACTGGGATAGGGAAAGGAGAAAAGGAAGAAAGGAAGGATCACAGGTATGTAGGTCCACATACACAGCTGTGTGTGTGCACGTGTGCAAGATAGATAGCTACACTTCCAAACTCTGTTAGCTCATCGAAAAGAATAGCTTGTGTTGTCACTGTTTGATTGTTTGATCATTTTTTGTGCCTAGATCCTGTGACCTAAACAATTAGTTCTAAGATAGCAATATGCAATATATTAACTAGTGTTAATTTCCTACTTTTTTTGAAATTCTGTATCATTTCTATCTTTTTTCTGTTTTGCTACACACACACACACACACACACACATACACACCCATATAGATATAATCTTTTTTTTGGACTGGGGATCAAACTCATGACCTTACATTTGCCAGGCAGGCATTGCCACTGAGCTACATCCCTGGCCCCACTTTTATTTGTATTTTTATTTTTATTTTTATTTTTTGAGACAGCTCTCCCTATGTAGGCCAGGCAGTAATCCTCCTGCCTCAGCCTCCCAGGTGCTGGGATCACAAGCATGCCTCACCCCACCCGACCTGTAGAATCTTTAGTCGTTCTGAACTCCCAGGCCAGTTGTCCGGATTTGGGGCTTGGGCCCCTGTGTGCCAGCCCGTGTCACCTCCCCTCACAGTCGCTCTGCACCAGAATGAGGACCCAGCCTGGCCCTGGCCCGGGGCAGCCTCGGCTACCGTTCCTGGTGCCTGGTCTCCCTGCCCATGCTCCTGTACCACAGCACGCTCTTGCTCCACTTTTAAGGCACATCCAGTAGCCACAAGAGCACAGCGGCTGAGCTTGTTGCCTCTCATGGTGATGCACATCACAGTCCTGATCACTAATGTGGACGCCTGCGAAGTCGTCATTTGCTTTTTAGGTGTGGCCCCAGCACTTGTGGGGCTCAGCTTTGGTGTATTGGGCTGCAGCGCCCGTGCTCGCCTTCTGAGCCCCCTCCTGAGGGGGCCTGTGTTGGCCCCAGAGGTAAACAGCGGCCGCTCGCAAAGATGTGTGTGAGTGCTGCCCACTAACCGACAGTTCCCTGGTCAGTAGCGCTTTCCCCGTAGCGCACGGCAGACTTTGGGTTTACCAGACTTTGCCCTGTTGTTTCACAAGAGCACCTACAAATAAGCATTATGATATTAGCAGCAGGAACCAGGAATCCTTATGCCTGGCAGAGTGGTGAATCTCATGTCTCCTTCACGGGCTCTCTGAACTTGAGCCAGCAGGTTCCTCGTTTACCTCCACTCTGTGCATGCTAGAAAATTAGCTCTAAAAGACCAGGTAGATGAGTGATTTGTATCATATAATAATCCTTGCTTTGAATTTTTGGTGACTTAATTATGCTTATTTCTAAAAATACAGCCTGCAGGTACCTCAGTGATTCACTCCCATTTGTTGCGAATTGTGCCATTCCGTGGGTGCGCATGAGTGTGTGTGCTCACATCCCTGTGTGCGTGTGGGTTACAGGTGATTCAGAGTTAGCTGCTTGGTACACAGCACCCCCCAGCACACACCATCCTGTTTTTTCTCTGCCACGTCTAAGACTGTGATTACCAAGTCAAACAAACATCAGCGTTTGTTTTGACACTTTCTAAGAATTTCCAAAGTTGGATTCTACTTTAAACATGATTTCCACGGTATTTTCTCTCGAATCCGCACTGTCTGTTTTACAAAGACAGCTGGCCAGGCATAGATGGTGCCCACCTGCATGTCCAGCAGCACTCTGGGAGGCTGAGGCAGGAGGAGCACAAGTCTGAGCCCAGGGCAACTAAACAAACTTATGACACCCTGTGTCAAAATGGGAATAAAAAGAAAAGAAAGTCCCTGAGTTCAGTCCACAATGCCACCACTAAAAAGCCAGCTGCACACTCGCTAGTTTCTACAGGGCATCTTCAAAGGAGTTCTCTCATGTGAGTGAACACTGTCCAACATTCACCTTCTGAGAACGTTAAATGGCGGTGCTTGAGGCTGGGTCTCAGCTGCAGCCCTCTCCCGTCTCACAGAGCGCAGTGGTTAGATGCACTCAAGGAAGAACAAGGTAAAGGCAGAATCTTCAAAACCCATCAACTTTGCTGGGGGCGCCTTAGCTACAGCAGTGTGCAGGGCCAGAGGCCGAGGCCGGGCTTGGATCCCCGGGAGCTTGGGGCCGAACCTTTCCGGGCCTCGCTGTGTGCAGAGGGAGAAGCTTCAGGCTCAGCTTGTTTCTGTCAGTCCTGGGGTGGGCGGTGAGACACCGCGGGGGCCGCGTGCGGGGCGCCAGCCTAACCAGGGAGGCGCCCCCGGCCGGCTCCCCCAGCGCTCCCGCCTCCCTTCCCCTGCCTCCCCTCGCACTGAGCATCGGGCATTGCTTCCCCCCGAGCCTCCCTGGACCCCAGCCCCCAGCCTGCATCTGTCCCAGCCTCCGCCTCTGTGCTGCCTGCGTAGACTCCCGTTCACTGGCGCTTCCCCCCAGGAGGACCTAAACTGCTCAGTCCGTGTGTCTCCAGCCGGTGTCTGCACCTAGCAGCCCCCAGTGCGTGCCTGCCCCGTGGTCATGCATGTGAACGAACAGGAGGTGACGGTGTGGAGCCAGAGCCCTTTCAACACAGCCAGATTGGAGAAGGCTGTGGCACTTCCTTGTTGTGAGGGGTCTGGGAACACAGGCTGACCTAGACTCTCAGCTCAGACTGCTCGTTGGCCCCAGACTGACCATTTGGCCTCGATTCTTGAGAACTTGCTTCCTTCCTCCTTCTCCTCCTCCTCCTTCTCCTCTTCCTCCTCCTCCTCCTTCCGCGGTGAGATGTTGCTTTAGATTTGAACCCCTGTGATTGGAGCCGAGATCACGAAGGCCGTGGCCTCTCTCGGACCTTCCTAGCAACTTTATCCATCTCACACAGCAGAGCAACCCAAGTGCAAGACCCACCTAGGAAATTCAGCTCACCATCAGCTCAGGTTGCCTTAACCCAAGATGGAGTTACGGGGCAGGGTGACCGGGGAGGTGAACACCGAGCTGGCCTTGCATTAGCGTCAGGAGGCGGCCATGACACAGACACCACGGTGCCAGGGGTGCTGGAGGGCAGGGCCTGCCTGGCATAAAGGCTGTAAACAGGGTGAGGACAGAGGCGATGGAGGTGGGGCTGCTCCGGAGACCCGGGCAGAGCATGTGGCGGGGGCAGAGGCTGTGGCGGGAATGAGCTCAGCCTGGTGGAGGATCCCTAGAAAGGCCAAGTGGGGCACAGCAGAGCGGCGGGACATGAGATTGGACGGGAAGCACACGGCCTACTCGCTGGGTCAAAACTTCAAAGTGCGTTCTGACTGCAAAGGAAGCCGCCGCCCACTTACCAGAGCTGGTGACTTGGTCGCCTGTATTTCCACAGATCACTCGGGTTGCTATGCAATGGAAAGACCGTAGGTGGAAAAGGGCAGAAGCCAGAAGAACCAGGAAAATTAAGTGTAGGTGGCTTCATTTTTCATCTTGGATGAAGTTAGACTGTTCTGAATAGATTTGGAGAAAAGCTGTTTGCTCCATCTTTTGAAACAAACAAACAAACAAACTGCAGCTTTTGATGTTTAAGACTCTCCAGGTGGGAGCAGAAGGAACGGTAAATGAAGCAATAAGTAGCTACGACCACGTAACTGTGCATGCTGTGGCCCCTATCAGAGGATCGAACCCACCCTTCATTCAGTCAGTCAGCAGATACCAAGGGCCAATTCCATGCCAGGAACTGTGCCAGGCTACGAAAGACAAAACTATCTGGCTTCCTTTCTTAACAGCCAGTGTAGGGCTACCATAGTTCATTTTTAAGATCCACTACATAGTTATTACTCATTCTCTCATTTAATGACCTTCCTTGTCTGAACGTTTTCCTACAGAAGGAGCGTAAAAAGCGTAGCTAAGCAGAGTACCATACCACCACTGCTCCAAAGCTCACAGCCTCTGCCAGCAGCCGGCCTTCTAAGGACAGTGATCTGGCCGGAGCAGCCCACCACAGTCATTTTGGAACTGTCATGACTCAGGGAGGAAATGACAGGGCCCCGAGGGGAAATAACTTAAAAAAGGAAGAAGGTTGAACTTGGTAAAAATGATGCCGCTCAGGGTGAGATTAGGCTCCAGCATGAGTTGCAAAATGGGGAAGTCAGTTGTTTGGGGAACCATTGTCAGAGGTCTGTTGCTCAGGAGCATTCGCTCAGGGACAGGGGACCCTGTGTTCATGGAAGCACAGTTAACACCAAGAATAGAGTGACCTCTCCAGCCTGGGGTGGGTCACCAGCTCCAGGAAGGAGCCGCAGGGACCAGAAACTCTTTCCCAGGTCACCTGGGGCCGCTCCTCCCGCCACCTCGAGATGACTGTTCCATGAGTTTGGGTCCTGAACGGAAAGCATTGCTCCGCCTCTTGGAAGAATCCAGAACGGCTGTTGATTGCTGCACCTCTGCTGGGAGTGGCCTGTCCGCCTGTCTTCCGGAGAAAATAATGAAGGAAGGAAGGATCAGGGCCCCGCTCCCCGGGAGAGGTTTGCTGAACAGGCACCAAGTGCTTTGAGGCATGTCTGCCCGGCACTCAGCTTAGACTGGCCCTGGAGAAAGAGGAATCAAAGCCTCATCAGTCACTCGGTTGATGCTTCCTGAGGGTCAGCGGCCATTGGCAAGGCTGAGACACCTCTGACCCTCCTTTAGGGTCTGGAGGGCGGGGGCAGATTGATCCGTGGCTCTGTGTTACAAGTCTGAACACAGCGAAGTGGCAGGGATTCTCTCCAGCAGCGAGAACAGGAAAGGAGAGGGGACAGAGGCTTGCTGCCTACCCAACACCCCTGCCTGCCGTGACCCTGGAAAAACCAAGAAGCCAGCGACTGAGCAAGCTTTGACCTCTTGATCGATCAAGTGGAAAAGTCACACCCTGCTGTAGACCAAATGGCTGTAGGTAGATAGAAAGGTGTGCACACGCGTGTGCATGTGTGTGATGTGTGTAACAACGCACATCAGAAAACACTAAAACTAGCTCATTGAATCTGTAATTTCTGTGAGGCGTGGTAGAAAATAACTGTAGTCCCAGTTTCCAGGAGACTGAGGCAGGAAGAACTCAGGGCCCCTTGGCAGCGTATTGTTTTTCTTTTCTGTTTATTTCGCTGGTACGTTTTAGCTATGCACAGGGACCACATTCATCACGGGGAAAGTGGGCCTGAGGTGCTGCACCCACCATCTGCTTTCTGCATTCCCCCCCCTGCCTTCAGTCCCTCCGCCCCTCTACTGCAAACTTTGTTTCCATTTTCCCTTCTATTCTTTTTTTTTCTTGTCCTTCTTTCCTTTCCCACGTCTTCCTCTTGTGAGAGACCAAAAGTGGACTATTTCCAGTTGGCTATTACAAACTACATGATAGTTACATGTGTGTGTCTGATTTATTTCACTACGGTCTAGGGACTGGGGCTGTGGCTCAGGGGTAGAGCTCTTACTTTGCCTGCACAAAGTCCTGGGTTCGAACCCCAGAAACACACACACACACACACACACACACACCCCAGTATGGTCTCAAGGTGCATCCATTTAGCTAGAAATATACCAAGCTTACCCTTATTCATGGCTGAGTAGTACTCCATTGTATGGAAAAATATATCTTCTTGATCCACTCATTGGTTGATGGTCATTTGGACTGTTTCCAGTTAGCTATTACAAACTGTGCCTCTATAAACATGTGTGCATGTATCACTGTTATACAGTGCTTTTTATTCTTTCAGAAAGATGCCAAGGGGAATAGCCAGATCAAATGGAACCTCTAGTTTCAGTTTTTTTCGGAATCCTCACACTGATTTCCACTGTAGTTACACCAGCCTACACTTCCACCAACAGCAGACAAGGGTTCCTTTTCCCCCAGAGTCCCTCTAGCATTTGTTATTAGTTGATTTCTTGATAAACAGCCATTCTTTCTGCAGTGAGCTGAAATCTCAATGTTGTTTTAATTTGCATCTCTCAAATCACCAGTCATGTGCTACATTTTTTCATTTATTTATTGCTGTTTCTACTTCTTCACTTGAGAAGGGTCTGCTCATTTCAGATGCCCATTTTTGAGTTGTGCCTTTAAACATGGGGGGCCTGACCATTTTTTTTTATTTCTTTATACATTGTAGGTAGTAGTCCTTTGTCTGAGGAAAAGCTTGCAAAAATTCTTCCCCTTGCTGTGGGTTGTCTCCTCATTCTACTGGTGGTTTCTCTTGCTGTGCAAAAGCTTTTCAATCAGATGAGATCCCAGTGAGTGATTCTTTGTGACAGTTCCTGTGAAATTTGGGTTTTGTTCTTAAAGGCTTTGCCTACACAAATATCTCCATTCTATGTATTCTGTCTTCCTGCAGATTCAGTGTTTCTTTTTTAATATTTAGATCTCTGATCTATTTTGATTTTAGTTTAAAGTACCTGTGAAAGATGTGGGTCTAGTTTTAATTTTCAATGCGTAGAAAGCCAGTTCTCCCAGAACAGACTGTCTTTCTTGCAGTGAAAGTGTCTGGTTCCTTTGTCAAAGATAAAGTGGCCACATGTGCTTGGAGTTATTTCTGCATCTTCTCTTCCTTCGACCCTTAGGTCTTGTCTGTTGTCGTTGCTGTTGTTGGCCGGTACCATGCTGATTTTATCACAGCAGCTTTATTGTATAATTTCCAGTCAGGATTGTGATGCCTCCTGCCTTCCCCTTGTTGCCCAGAATTACTTTTACTATTCTTAGTCTCTTCTGGTTCCAAAATGAATTTCTATCATTGACCGTTTTCTCTAAATCTATGCGATGTGCTGTTGGAATTTTGCTGCAGATTGGATTAAATCTGCATAATAATTTTAGATGTGTGACCATTTTCACTATATTGGTTCATGTTACCCAAAAACCAGGGATGTCTTTCCATTTTCTGATACACTCTCCAAGCTCCTTTTTCAGAGTGTTGT
Organism: Hydrochoerus hydrochaeris; assembly: GCA_004027455.1. Taxonomy (NCBI): domain Eukaryota; kingdom Metazoa; phylum Chordata; class Mammalia; order Rodentia; family Hydrochaeridae; genus Hydrochoerus; species Hydrochoerus hydrochaeris. The sequence goes on from PVLA01004787.1 coordinate 85,531, forward strand.
AGTTTTCAGTGTAGAGGTCTTTACATCCTTCATTAGATTGATTCATCAGTATTTCATTTTTATGAATGCTATTGTGAAAGGTGTTGTTTCCCTCACTTCTCTCCCAGTGAGTTTTTGTTCATGTACAGGAAGGCTATTGATTTTTGACTGCTGACTTTATATCCACCTACACTACTGAATTTTGTTGTTAAATCTAGAAGTCTTTTGGTAAAGTTTTTGGGATCTTCTATGTAGGCATCATGTCATCTACAAATAATGATGATTTAACTGCTTCCTTTCCTATCCTTATTCCTTTTATTTCTTTTCCTTGTGTAAAATACAGTTTCCAGAACTGTATTTTATAGGAGTGGTGCTAGTCAGGCTGGGCAGAGTCGTGAGACTTCTTTCAAAATAAAATTTTAAAACAGGGCTGAGGATTGTAGCTCAGTGGTAAAGCACTTGCCTAGAATTCGTGAGGTGCTAGGTTCAATTTCCAGTGCCGAGGGACCCCCCCCTCCCACCCAAAAAAATTCTGTAGTTTTCTATATCATATTACTTAGGGAAATTTGGTTTTTTAAAGTTGATCCAATTTAATATTTTACTTTCAGAAATGTGCCCTTGATGCTCAGACGGGGCAGAAGCAAGCAGTTGGGAGACACACAGGTGTGAGAGCCGCAGTCTGGGAGCAGGCTTTCTCCTGACTGGAGTTGGGATCATTATTTATGCCCAATCAAACAACACAGGCCTCCTTTCTATACGCATTTCATCTTTTCTTCTGTTCAAGAAGAAGAAGGAAAGGAAGGAGAAGGAGTTAGAGAGGAAAGCGTCTTGGGTGTGATTTCCTTTGTGACACCCCCGCTGGCTTTCACAAACTCAGAGAAGAGCCTGAGCAAAGCCTGAGTTTGCCAGCTGGCCAGGGACTTGGGGCCCTCCCTGAGGAACCCCCTTGCCATAGCAGAAAGAAGCAAGGTCCACAGAAGCCTTCGGTTCCTTGTCCTCCCCCAGGGAGATCCTCCCCCACCTACCTGGACCCAGAATTCCCTCCAATTCTTCAATCGCTCAAGCAAATACAGTATCTCAGACAATAACCCAAGGACACGGTTAGCAGGAGTGGACTTAGAGGTGGCAGGAGAAGCATCCACTGACATCTCCAGAGAGCAGCCTGGTCTGAGGGGGCCCATCTTGGGCCACACCCAAGGTCAATTACTGCATAGCCTGGGAGACCTTACTGCTGGCTCATTCCAGTCCTGAGCTTGGACCCAGGGACCCCGGTCACCTGGCTCTTGGGCAGCTCACGGGCAGGTACTTGCCAAGTCATTGTCAAGTCAGGGGAGCTCTAAGAGCTGAGCAAGGTTCCCATGGGCAGGGGAAGTATAGCCAAGCAGAAGGAGCTGAGTGAGACCCAGACCGACTGGGAAACCACAGCGTTCAGGCATCAGGAAGAAAATGCTTCATTTCTACTGGTGGTTTTGGAAATTTTTTTTCCGGCCACAACCTCTTCCTCAAGGCCCCATCAGTGGAAGGCCGTGCCTGCCACCTGCATGGACCTCTGGAGCCAGCAGGGAGGGTTCAGGGAGCACAGCTCCAATGGAGCGGTTTCGCCACCACTGTGGAGAAGCCAGGTAGTTTGTGCCCAGCGCCCATTCACAGACCACGCCCTCTTCGGGGATCACCTTTTACACGGGGTGTTAGGAGGACAAGGAATTGCCCTTTTATTTAGGTGTTTCTTTTTCTTCCCATCTCTCATCGTACCCAAGTTCACCAGCCTTGTTCACAACTTTGTCCTTGGTGCCTGTGGATAAGCCCACCGTAGTGGCTCTGCACGCAGCTGGATGGAAGCGACCCCGTGGGGAGTGCGCAGCCCACCCAGCCCCTGTGGGTGTTGATTTCACCCCAGAGCAACTGGTGGGAACAGCTGCCCCAGAGCCTGACTGCTGCCCCAGGCCTGAGAGAGCCCAGGTTTCTCTCACTGCTGCACAAGTCACCCCAGAAAGATTTCCCCGCTGAGGTGGCTTCTGCCCAGGTTGCTGGGATGGGGGGTGATCAACTTTGAAGAGGGGATCAAGACGAAAGCGGAGGGGAGTCTGTCCTCTCTCCTTGGACAGACATCCTCTTCCTGCAACTGCCGATCGCCTGGGACTCCTGGGTTCACCGCACAAAGGGTCCCTAACGAGTCACTTGGAATTGTTCCCTCCCCTTATTAGCAAAGCCAGCCTTGAGCTTCCCCAAATAACTGTCACACCGAGAACAATCACACCCACCAGCGTGCAGCTGTTTCAAGTGCCAGGTTTGAGACAAAAAAAACGAATATATTTTGTTTATATTCTACTCGGTTTTCTTAGGCTTCGGTGCCACCTTATATGAAAGGCAAAAGGAAGTTCCGGTAGCGTGTTTTCAGACACATTGCTTCAGATCATTTTCTGCACATTCTCAAACCATTCGTTTAAGTATTTTCGACTTCTCAGAAAGGGAACTGAAGCAAAAACTCAGTTATTTTTCTAAGCCATTTGGCAAACCACTAAAAAAAAAAAAAAGCAGTTGTTTTCCTTCAGCATCTCTGACTTTTTGCTAAGTTTGTCTTTAAAACAGCTCAAATGGGACAATTCCTCCTTAGAGTTTGGTGTGATGAAACAAAATTCCTTAGTCATCACCTCATTTAAAAAATTCCAAATATTTCTGGTACCGCAGTGCCGGTGACCCAAGCAAAGGCAACTCGGGCTTCGCAGTGGCATAAACTGCTTCTCTGCCACGCAAAGCCGACAAGTGAAAGCGGAATCACGGACTCTTGGCTGCAAGTTTTCAGGGCAAGTTTTGGTTTTGAAATCTCACACCACTTGGCTATTCTGAGGGGCTTTCTGTTCCCCATAAGTCACAGACTTTTGCACTGAAGTGCGAAGGCTGATAGGGAAGCCACGGAAACTCATGATGGAAAGCATAAGACACAGCTTCTTCCTTGGACAGAAGAGAGAGGAATTTTAAAAGGGGAGAAGGAAGCAGGGGTAAAGGGAAGACCGGGGGCCCAGAGAGGGGACGGGGAGAGGATGATGCGAGAGCGGTGCAGGGAGAGGGAAGAGGCACCTTCCTGGCTGCTCTATGGGACCCTCCGTTCCTCCCTGTCTGCCTTTGCTCCACCGCCCTGCTCTTAAACTGCTGGGGAGAAGCCGGCACTCTCAGCATCTCCTGGTTCTCAAAAACCCTCAGGCGCCTGGAGCATCCTGCAGGCTGTTTGTCGTACAGGTCACAGAGGGATGGCAGTGTGCATCGTGCACTGTGAGTGACACACTGGTCACTGTGGGAAGTCGGGAAGGGATTCCAGGTGGGGGCGCCTTCCTCTGCCAAGAGGGAGCTGCGCTTGGCCAAGCTGAAGTGGGACCCAGAGTCAAAGCTTCCTCCCCTCCTCCTCCTCCTCTACCTCCTCCACTTCCTTTTCCTCCTCCTCCTCTTCCTGTTCCTCCTCCTCTTCCTCCTCCTCTTCCTCTTCCTCCTCCTCTTCCTCTTCCTCCTCTTCTTCTTCCTCTCTCTCTCTCTCTCTCTCTCTCTGATGGGCTCCAGGGCATTCACCCTAAGGTACAGCCTTCTTTGTTACTTTAAGGCAGATCTTGTTAAGTCACTCAGTTGCCTAGAGTGAGCTCGAGCTCAGGATCCTTCTGTTGTGCCACCACGCCCAGTTTCAAGGCTCAATTTTTATATCCCAACAGCAAAACACCTACAGAGGGTTCAAAAACTTCCAACTGGACAAACATGGGGAGAGACAGGTTGTCTGTCACCCCAAATCTCTAGCTTCCCAGTCGGCCGTCCCCCTGCCCGGGGGAGCCCCCTGACTTACGTAGTCTCTGGGAACAAAGCTGGACCCACAGCACGGCATACAGGCACCGCCCTGGGCCCAGCTCCCGTCTTGCCCTTTCCCCAGAGGTAAGCAGAGTGGTCGGGAGGGGGCCCCGTCCCAGCTTCCGTCAGCTCTGTGTCATTCTTCCTTGTGGCTGTCGTCACACTGCCTTATACAAAAGTTTCATTTCCTCGGGTTCCTGTTCCTGACCCCAGAAAGTGCTGCCACTCCCTCACCCAGGACCTACCGAGAAGCGCTTGCCGTCCTGTGGCAGAGCGTGCGCCAGGGTGTAAGGTGCGTAGGCTCAAAGGACGCGCTCCGGAGACAAGATTGTTTTGGTTCCTGTCTTGACTCTGGCCCCTGGGTGCTGGGCTACTTTGTGCTACTCCCTTGCCCTCTCCTTGCCTTAGCTGTCTCACCTCTTGAATGAGTGTTGGTAGCAGCAGCTCCTTCGTGGGGTTGGGAATGACAAGTGAGAGCAGCGTGCCTGGCCTGCGATGACAACACGGAGAGCCCTCCTGACTGCACAGCTCTGGCTACGGTGTAGGCAGCAAAGTGGATGTAGCTCCTGAGCAACTGGCCTGGGACTGCTGGGACCTCCAGGGCTAATAGATGCATGTCCACAAGGCTAAAGAGGCTCCCCTTCCCACACTGGTTAGAGGACAGTAACCCTAGGGGATGCATCTCAGGACCCTGTGGGTGCGTGAGGGTGACAAGAAGCCTCCATTTCCAGGTCGTGTTTTGTGTGACTCCTTAAAAATGTTTTAGCTCTTTCTCCTCCCTCTGGAGGTCACCTCCAAAAACTCTTCCCAAAGCCAGTGTCACACAGACACCCACCGTCTCCTACAGGCTGGTCCTTCTCCTTCTGTCTCCCCTTCTCCAAGGATGTGGGTGGAAAAAAGAGAGGTGAGGAGGGAATTTTTGTTTCATTGGCTGGGAAATTGTTTAGCTTCTCTTTCTGGTTGTTTTGTTTTGTTATTTGGTAAATGTGCTTTTTAAACATAATAAACCTTCCCAAGGCAGCAGATAACACAATTCCCTCTGCTTCCACCTTTCCAAGCCAGTCTTTTTTGTATTTCCATAATGCAGGAGACTTCCAAGTACCCTCAAGGAGAGATCTGGTCTTTAAAGGCGATCGGAGATCCTTCTCTGCCCTGCGGGGTGGATTCCCGGTGTCCTTAGCCTGTTCTCAGCCGCCTCACAAATGCAAAGGAGATTATTTCCCTGACCTCAAGTAACGGCTCCTGCGTGCATAGAAATCTCTCGTGAACCTCAGCAGCTCACATGTCCCCGCACATCAAAGGACTTACAATACCCACAGGTCATGCTTTCTTTAGTAATGTGGCTTCTGTGTAACTATTGTGTCACGATCCTCAGCTGGGAAGTATGAGCATGTGTCTCACCTGTCCTTAAAACTAAGAATTCCTGAAAACAACTCACGCAGGCTGTGGGAAGGGAGAAGGCTAACCATGGACACATTTCAAAGAAAGTTTAGAAGAAGAAAATGCCCTTCCTGTTGACCCTGGGAGACCACATCTTTCGGGAGGTCATTTGCCGCTTGGGGGTCCCTTCCACCTTACCCAGGACTGTCACTGGCTTGGGCCATTGTGTATTACCTCTTGCTGTGGGTAGTGACTTTATGGTATGATGTATCCTTGAAAAGAAATAACGACATCTTAGGCTCTGACCTCTACTGCCCTGTCCTCTAGCTACAAGTTTTTAAGGGCATCGCTGTGTTGCTCAGGGCAATCTCAAACTTATAGGCTCGGGATCCTCCTGCCTCAGTCTCCCAAATAACTGGGGCCCCAGGTATGTGCCTCTATGCCCCGTCTTCAGCCACAAAAAGCTTTTAGTTTAGAGGACAGAAAGATCGTGAAAGACCAAACAAGGAGGAAGCAGGACTGGGCCATGATGGTGGCTGTGTCCTGTTTGGGGAAGGAGAGAAGACAGCAGGTTGGGGAGCAGCGGCCAAGCTTGGGACCAAGATTGCACCAGGCGGAATAGCTCAGGCCCTGGCCACCGACTTCCGGTCGGCAAGAGAACGCGGGCCGCAGGGTCGGTGCGACCCAGCCTGAGAGCCACTTGGCAGGGAGGGCTTCCGCCAGCCCCAGGGATGTCTCAGGAAAATCCTCCTGCGCATGCTCAGCTCTGCCCAGTCCCCAGGTCATTGGAGTTTACTGTCCCCAGAGGGTCTTTTTAATTTAAATTTTATTGTTATTAGCGCACTCATGTTGGGAAGCTGGTCCATCCACATAACGCATCTAAATTATTTTTATTTCCCTTTCCCCTCCTCTCGGGCCCCCCCTCCACCTCCCAGTCCCCTTCTTATTTGCAAAATATCTGTCTCCCCGTTTGCCATTGTCTTTTTCTCATCTAAGTGATATTTAAGCTTGCGTGATTTATTTCACTTAACTGTGGGCTTGAGGGGCACCCAGTTTCCTGCAGATGGCTCAAATTTATGTTTCTTTATAGCAGAGTAATACTGCACTGTGTATAAATATTGCATTTTTTATCCATCCATCTGTCGATAGACTAAGAGGCCACTTCTAAGATTTAGTTATTATACCTTGCGATGCCATGAACACGGATAGGTGTGTGTCACTGTAATATGATTTTATCTCTTAGAGGGGGACTGGCTGGCTTCAATGGGATTCCTCTTTTTAGTTTTCCGAGGCATCTCCTTACTGATTGCCTGTGGTTGAACTAGTTTACGTTCCCACCAGCAGAAGGAATGGCTCCAGCATTTGTTATTGGTTGATTTCTTGATGGCAGCCCTTCTTTCTGGAGTGAGATGGAATCTCAGTGTTGTTTTCATTTGCAATCTGTTATCTGAGAGGAGCTGGGCACGATGCCAGGCATCTGGGCACACAGCAAGGGTTTGCTGCTGCTGCTGCTGCTGCTGCCACCTCTGCAGGGGACTCCGAGCTAAGACTTGAAGGAGAAGGAGCCAGCCACGCAAAGAGCTGAGGGTCCCACAGGGCCAGAGATGTTGGACATGCTTTTCATCCATGTTGGACATATTAGCCATTTGGACTTCTTCTGAGAAGTGGTTATTCACCTCAGTTTCGCATTTTTAATTGGGTCTTTCATTTTGGCGGGGAGGGCCTGATTTTTAAAAGTTCTTCATACATTCTAGATATTAGTCCTTTGTCTGAGGAGCAGCTGACAAAAAGCCAGAAGGTTTCCTGTGCCACAGGTTCTCTCTGCTCCTGGTTGTCTCCTTTGCTGGACAGATGGATAGATAGGGCCCAGACCCCTTTGCCGCATGCCCGTAGCCAGCTTGCCCAGCACCATCGTTAAGAGGCTGCCCGTCCTCCGCCCAGCACTGGGACATTCTTCCAGGCTGGCGAGCGTTCAGACTTCAGAGTCAGCATGTTAAAGTAAACAGATGTGGGCCTGGTGGGGCAGGGGCTCTGGCTCCCTGCTCTCTACCTGGTGCTCTGGGCCTTGGGCCGGTCACTCGCTCAACTTCCCCTTGTCCCAGGAGCCACCAAGCTCTAAAACAAGACCATGTTCATCCTCCCTCCCACCAACCCAGCTGGGCTCTGATGCAGCTTTGCCCTTGGAAGCGATGGAAAGGAAAAGTAAAGCTGACAGGCAGGCGGGGTCCTGGGGGTGCAGGCAGTCGCTGAGGAGCCGCACCCACATGGCATAGACAGCAGATCCCAGCCCAGGACTTGGGGTGCAAGAAGCTCAGCAGACTGTGCAGGTAGTCTGGCTCTGTGTGCCTCGAGCCAGTTCTGCTCAGACCTAGAACTGTTAGAGCTGGGTGTGGCAGTACACACCTGTCACCCCAGCACTCGGGAGACTGAGGCAGGAGAATTGCCCTGAGTTCAAGGCAGTGAAAGAACTAGAACAGCTGGGGATGGCTCTTCAGGCCACTGCTGGTGATGGAAGGGGCGCAGATGGGTCGGCTCCGCATCTCACTTTTTCCAGGTCACTCAAGCGTGGGTCCTCCTGCCTCTGCAGCGCTCACCCTCCCAATCTCTCTCCAGGTTCACCCCAGGTAGATCCAGCTCTTCTGCCCTCCCAGCAGCTGTGGGAGTGAGGCACTGTCCACCCGCACAGCCTTTGGCTTTGATGACCAGCTCTGGCTCCATGCCTGCTCTTTGCAACCCCTTTTCCACCCAACGACCAGATACAAATAGCAGCCACAGCCAAAATCCATGCCCACGTCCCATTTATCTGCACACAGGCGCCTGGTCACTTTCCGGTTCACCACTCCCCTGCCCTCACAGCCTCCCTGGGGCCTGTGTGCAGCCCCCTCCCCCTGCCTGCAGACCCCGCCCCCGTGCCATCTGACCAGCTCCTCCCCACCCCAGAGAAGTTTTCAGAGCCGCCTAGCAGGAAAACTTTCCCTCAGTCCTGGCTCGCCACACGTCCCCCTGTGCGCCTGCTTCTCACGACTTCCTGCTTTTTCTTTCCATCACTCTGAAGAGAAGTAGAAAGACCACATTTACTCTAGGAACCCGAGGGAGTTTGTCTCTTGTGAGATCAAGAACTGTCTGTTTATAGTGGTGTCTTCATCAGGCTGCTGGGCAGCTCGCACACGCTCCCGGTCTACAGTCTCGGTGAAGGGACCAAGGGACGGGTGGCTTTCAGGATTTCTCCAGTCCTAGCCAAGACCACACCCTCCAGCTGAGTATAGATTAGCACATGGCATGGGGCATCATCTCATGGACACCCACGCCCCCTGAGCCCCGAAGTCATCCAGATTCTTGGCCTTCTCCCCCTCAGCCCCACCTCTCTCCCCTTCAGATGCTCATCTGCCTCCCCGTCCTGGCTGAGTATGAAGATGGGCTTGTGGGGGTGACCTCCTTCTTGGAAAATGATCGAGGACCTTCTTTCTGAGTACCTGGCGTCTAACTGCCTGTGTGCCCACGGGGAACAGAAATATAAGCATATTTCCAGCTTTGTTGCTTAAATCTATGTAAAGTCTGCCAAACTGACACCCCATTAGGGAGTATTTTGGGAGCTGGCCTCAGAGCCCATTGCGATGGTTATCAGTTTCCTTTGCGGTGGCCGTGATCGCTTCCATCTGTTATCTGTGAGGAGCTGGGCACAATGCCAGGCATCCGGGCACGCAGCGAGGGTTTGCTGCTGCTGCTGCTGCTGCTGCCACCGCCGCCGCCGCCTCTGCAGGGGACCCCAAGCTGAGACTTGAAGGAGGAGGAGCCAGCCATGCAAAGAGCTGAGGGTTCCAGGCAGCAGGAAGAGCAAGGAGCAGGTCACAAGGCAGAAGGCTTCTAGAAAAATCAGACAACAATGTGCCTGAGGAGAAGCAGCAAACCGAAGGCTGGCGACGCAGGGCCTTGGAAAGCTGCTGGGGCTTAGGCTTTGTTCAAGGTCTTAGGTGTGAGAGGCTTTTAAACAAGAAGCCAAAGGATCAGATGTGTATGTTTAAAGTATTCTGGCTGAGGGACTGGAGAGTGGGTTGAGAGGAGAAGAAGGGTATGAAGAGACCACGCAGAGTCCAAGTGACCGTGGATGAGTGATCAGATCTTGCTGACATTCAGTTTCCTCACCTGTAAAGTGGGAGTAAGAAAGCCTGCTCTGGAGGCTCCGAAGAACTCTCGATGTGATGATGTCAGCACACCCAACATAAAATAGCTTCCCATTCAGGATAGTCCTTTCTGTCCTTTCTACACCAGGGTGACCCCAAGAACTCCCACCTGAAGCTGGGTGCGGTGGCGCATTCCTGTAATCCCAGCACTCAGGAGGCTGAGGCAGGAGGATCACCGGGAGTTCCAGGTTAGCCTGGGCTGCAAAGTGAGTTCAAGGCCAGCCTGAACTGCATAGCGAGACCCTGTCTCAAAAAAACGGACAACAGCAACAAAAGAGAATTCGCACACGTGCTTTGTTCTTCTGTAACAAACTCTGATGGTCTTCGCTATCAAAACTCAGAGACATTATGAGTTGATTGCTTGTGGTATCCAGACAGGTTCCTACCAATTACAATGAGGTGTCACATACATGTATGGTGCAGCACCAGAAGGTCTCCCTTTGCTGGAAACTCACCTTCTGTGAAGATGTGGCCAGCTGTCCTGAAGGCAGCAGCTGTTCACAGGAAGGGAGCCTGGAATATGCCACAAGCAAGACTGACGCTGTCTGCCTTGGACAGCCGTGGGTTCCCAGTGAGTCGGGTGACCATGAAAGCCATTGTGCACTGTGGGAAAATCTCTGCTTTTTACAATGGACAAACCCACCAGGAAGCCTCTCCCGAGCAGCTGCCCTCCTGCAACAGTTGAGCTGTGGACGTGCACAGCCCTGCTTCTAGATGCCTGCAGGCATGTTTCGGGGCCTCTCTTTCCTGTGAATGTGTTAGGCATGAGTCATGGTGGCTCTCTGCAGAGAAAGAGAGACAGACAGAGACAGAGACAGAGAGACAGACAGAGACAGAGAGAGACAGAGACAGAGACATAGAGAGACAGAGACAGAGGCAGAGAGAGAGAGACAGAGACAGAGACAGAGAGAGACAGAGACAGAGAGACAGAGAGAGACAGAGAGAGAGAAACAGAGACAGAGAGACAGAGACAGAGAGACAGAGACAGAGAGAGAGAGACAGAAAGACAAACACAGAGAGAAATATCTTTTAATTTTCTGAGCAGCTGGAAATCAAAACTAAGGCTCTACACGTGCTGGGCAAGCTCTTTACCACTGAGTGACGTCCCCAGCCCTAATGTGTAATGTTTGAAAAGGTAAAATCATAATTACTCTGCAAATATAAACCAAACCCACACTAAGGTTATAACCAGCTGAGTAATTAATGAACGAATCATAAAAATGCTAAGCATGCAGCGGAGGTCACTGAGGAGTATATGTTCATAAGCGAGTATTAGGAATTATGGACAAAAGTCCTACAAGGTAATAAATTATAGCATTTCATTTCCTACTGGACAGAAATCATTTGCCTCTTAAACTGGAAAATATATATATATATATATATATATATATATATATATATATATACACAAAGTGTCCTGCAACTTTGCTGTGTCAGGGCCTTTTCAATACTCTATAAAATTCTCACAGGTGACCCTCACCTGTCTTCACCATCGCTGGATTTTTCAGGTTGGCAGCTACATTCATGTGAAGCCCCTGCCCACACCTCCAGGGACGGCGCCTCAGGGTGCAGACCAGTGAGGCCAGGCGGGCCCCTTCTGGATGTCCTGGGGCTCCTTCCTGCTGCCCACAGTACCAGATAGAGGACCAAAGAAAGCTTTCGCCTTCCTCTGCTCCAGATGGAAACAAGGGGGCGCCCGGCCCTCAACCCTGTCTACCCATTGATTCCTGGGTCTGAGGTGATGAACCAATGGCACACGTGCTCCAGTGGGTTGTTCATATCATATCACTGAAAGCACTGAAAGGTTCACCACCATGGTCCTGGGTGCTGGGCTCTGGGATGCAGCAGAAACCAAGGAAAGGGGGGGGTCCTGCTGCTTGCACGCTAGTGGGAAACAGGTGCTGAATGGCGATTGTCCACTTGAATTAAACCCACATGTGATCAGCATGGACACAAAAAGATACTGAGAAAGAAAAGCTGAATGAAGACTAGCTCAGTGGGGCACGTCAGGGAATCCTTCCTTCTAAGGAAATAACATTATGATGAGTCTAGAAAGAGCTGTGGGGTTTCACTGGGTGAAAAGCTGCTACCTGTTGTAACATAGAGGAAACACCATGTGCGAAGGACCAAACCCCTCAGAAAGTGTGGTACTTGCAGTGGGCTGAGGAAGTAAGACCCACAAAGCCGGAAGTGTGGGCAGGAGCGAATCACACGGGGCTCTGAAGGTTTGGTCTTCATCCAGAGGCAGCTGGGGAGCCTCTGGAGAGCCACAGAAGGAGAGTGGAGAGGGGCGTGACATGATTAAAATCTGCATTTCTGAAAACTCAAGTACTGGGGTTATGCTGTGTGTATAACAGGACATGTTTGTTGGCTTGATAAAGACCAAGTACCTAGCACTAGCCAGGCCAGTTGAAACCTAGTGACTCTAACTAGTTCTCCGCTACTGTTATGGCTTGTGTCTGGAGGTCCCCCCAAGTCCTCATGTGGCAAAAAAAAAAAAAATGGATCTTTTTCAGAGGTGACTGCATTTTGAGAGTGCAATGCTGGAATTAAGGGTGTGTGATCCTAAATCAGCCCACTGCTTGGTTTGGCATCGCTCTAACCCTGGCAGCCTGGATACAATAAAAAGGGCAGAAAGAAGCTTGTCTTGTCCCTGGCTTGCCTGTTTTGCTGTCTTCCACCTGCCATGAACTGTTTCTCCTCTGCGATGCCCCTCTGCCACGCCATCCTGCCTTGGGGCCAGCCAGTTATGGATTGAGCGAAATAAAACTCGGAGTGTCAGGTATTTTTCCTCAGCAATGAGAGAAATGTGACGAAGACAGCTACTCAATCCTGCGAACCCATGGGACCCATAAGTAAAAGCTTCTCATCATCCCCCTCAGTTGGTTTCTGGTTCACCATGGAGGAGGAAAGAAATCTCTTCATGCAGGAGTGGCATGTCACAACACACACGCCCACAACTCTTCAGGATCTTTTATCTTTTTATAAAAATAAGATAAAGTGGGAGCGGCAGGGAGGTGACCAGCTTCCCAAGTTGCACAAAAAATCACCCAAAGCTGATTCTGCTCTTTGACTGCATTGTTTCCAAGATTGAGTTAAGAAACATTTCATTGTTTCCTTGCAAAGATTGTGAAACAAAGGCCCCATCCACAAAGAGCTAATGCCCAGGTAGGTTAAGGTGCAAGGAAATGGGCAGCTCTTGTGGTGGGAAGAACTGTGAGTTGATTGAAATCTCAGGCCAGCATTTGTGAGAGCAAAGGAGAGGTTCAATGGTTTTACTCTGCCGACCTCCCATGGAGAAGTTTATCCACGGACAAAAGTGAGAGTAGTGACAGATATGTAGCTAGAAAGATGACCAGCTCAGCCTTGTTTGTAAACACTAAAAACTAGAATTAAGCCAGCCATGGTGGCTTAATAGAAGTATTACTATTGTTCCCATTCTACAGAGAATAGGGCATGTGTCCAGGGTAGCTAATATCTCAGTCCAATAACATGCTACTGCAGATTCCAACCCGGCTATGTGCGATGCTGCCCTCCACTGTATAACTATGGGGGTCACAGCTTCCACACATTGAAGTGAGACCCCAGCAGCATGTGAGGGCCCTTGGCATGGTCACAGGGTGCAGGTGAACCTTCCCCGTGGATGTGGCCTAAAGATGGGTGGAAGAGAACAGGGGCCAAGCGAAAGGAGACCGCAGCTGTGTGAGTGTCAGAGGGGTTCTGAGTGGCACTGGTGTAGAGGACCACGGATGACGGTGAACCCGCAAATCTCTTCCCCTTCCACCCGCAGACGCTCCTGGCCAGAGCGCTGTACAACAACCAGCCCGACTGCTCCGACGAGCTGGCTTTCTGCAGAGGCGACGTGCTGACCATCTTGGAGCAACACGTGCCGGACAGCGAGGGCTGGTGGAAGTGTCTGCTGCACGGCAAGCGAGGCCTGGCCCCCGCCAACCGCCTGCAGATCCTCACAGAAGCCCCGGGAGACCCATCCTGTCCCCCTCTCAGCTGTGACCCCCTGGGCTCGGAGGAGACCTACCAGGTGCCCGCGCCGCCGCGCTCCTCACCCCCGGGGCCTATATACGAGCCCATGAAGAGCTGGGTAGAGCCACCCACCACCCAAGTCTACGAATTCCCGGACCTGCCTTCCCGAGCCAGAATCGTCTGTGAGAAGACGCTGACCTTCCCACAGCAGGTAAGGGAAGGAAGGACAGGGAGGCCCCGGGGCACAGAAACCCCCAGCCCGCTCTGTGCCGGGCTCACGGCCGTCCCTCGGACCACATGTGCCATGGCACTCCCGAGGACGGGCGGCCGGGGCGGGGGAGCTCAGGTGCTTGGCCCCGAATGGGCACACCTGTGCCTACTACCCGGCTCTGCGAAACATTGGAGGCTGAGTGGATCCGTGTGTGAGGACATGGTGTGAGCGCTCACTGTGGCCTCTTCAAGCCAGGGAGATCACGAGGACTGCAAGTGACCAGCGGCCAGTGGCGGGGCTGGATTTCCTTTGTGTCAGAGGAAAGAAGTTACTGATTGCATTTGAAATGTGCATGTGCGCGTGTGCGTGTGCGTGCATGTGGGTGTGTGTGTCAGAGGTGGGGTAGCTCCACAGATGTTGGTGATCACCACGGTGAGCTATGCAATTAGTTAAAAAAAAAAAAGACGAGGTAATTATAAGGGGAAAGGAAAGGCCACCGAATCAAAGACCACATGAACAGAACCTCCAAAGCACTACACGTGGGGACGCGTGCGTGATCTGCACCCTGGTGTGGTTATCGCGGGGAGCAGCTTAGGCCAAGGAGGAAGTTAAAGGAGGCAGCGGGGACTTTTACTGCCACCCGTGTCCCTAGCACTTGGTGCCCAGCCCCGCTCAGGGCATGCCCTGGAAGTGTGTCCCGACAGACAGATCAGGATTCCCATGGAACGGGTATGAAGTCTGTAATATTTATATTATCAGTTTTTGTTAAAGGAGCTCTTGGTAGAGGCAGAATAGAAAAATAAGAAAAGGAATTTAAAAAAGGAGGAGGAGAACCCAGCACTCCCCGAAGCCTTGGCCTCTGTGAGGTGTGAGGGAGGCAGAGCAGCTGACTCCAGCCCTGCAGGCATTTCCTGCCACCCAGCTCTGCTTTCAGCTCGGGGACACATCCCAGCCGGCCACAGCCGGGGCAGAGGTCTTGCCTGGGTCCGTGTCCAGGGGAGCAGCTACTGCTGCCCCAATGTATGAGGCGTGGTTTAAAAATACAGCGAATATTTACACTTTTAAAGCTCTGCCGCAGTAGAAGAGGTGTCCCTTTAATTCCCCAGCACACTCCCCCTCACTCCGGAGTCACTTATGCCACTGTTCCTCCTCTTTCACATCTTTACAAAACACCACCAAAAATACGACAAATTTTGCTGCCGCCTGCTGTCCAATGGAAAGGCAGGCTTTGAAAAAACGCAGTTTTATCCATCACATTTACGGGACGTGGCACCGTGCTGCTCCTGGCTCTTCCCCAAGGTAAAAATGACCGTGAAAGGTAAACCTTGGGGATCCATATGCACATGGAGGCAGCCTCAAGGATGCAACCACAGGGGCTGCAGACGAGGACTTCCAGGACCGTGCTGGGAGCTGCCAGACAGTGACGCCGGTGCGCTGGAAGAGGAGAGTGTTTTGAGGGGATTGATGGCCACGTGTCTTTTACTGTAATCTATTTTTAAAATGTAAACATTCATCCTCTTTTTTGATCACACCTCATCCATGTAGGGCGGGGTACCCCAAGAATGAGCTGCTCCCCATGCAGGCCTCACAGCAGCTGGAAGGTAGATGCCTTCAAAAAAAAAAAAAAAAAAAAAAAGGAACCATTTGGATTCCCTAGCTCCCTGGGCTGAGAACCAGCTGCTGATCAGAACAGCAGCCCCAGGCGGACTCCAGGCCTCGGGACGAAGCTGGCGGAGCCTCCAGAAGCCGCCCACGGGCTGGGCCCTGCCTCATTCTCCTGGGGCAGCCCTAAGGCCTGCTCCCCACCTGGCAGCCCAGCTGCTGTCTGCACCGCTGCCTCTGTGCAGGGACTCAGTGTTCCTTATAGGAACAAGTGATACTAGCTGGAGTTAACGGAACAGCAGCGGGGCCATTTCCCCCTTCCCCTAAAGGGAAACGGATGTGGTGTGGGCCAGGCCTCCCCAGTACTCCGCACAGTACCGAGCTCCAGGGGTGCTGGGTAAAACTGGGCTGAGTGGATGAAGTGAGCCCAGTTGGACATGCAGCTGCGGCAACGGCGATCCCACGGTCAGCTG
>PVLA01004787.1:101265-165335 GCA_004027455.1 Hydrochoerus hydrochaeris
GAGCTAGGTGCAGAGTCGTTATCAGCAGCTGAGAAGTTTCTGGCAGCAAGGAAGGCAGGCATCTCCTACCGGCTCAGGTGAGGCAACATTTAATTCTGAGTCTGACACCACCCAGGAACTATAGTCCGAGTACCTGGGATCACTGATAGACCCAGGGAAATCCCACCTCTGGCCTCAAAGTGCTTCCCAACAGGGAATTGGGCCCCAACAGGCAACTCCTTCCATGGCCTCCTTTCTCCTTAATCATCTCTAGGTTCGGAGTGGCTCCAAATAAAATTTTTTTCCAACTTCTCCCAAGTTGTTCTGAGAGGCACCTATGTGTCAGATGTCACCAGAGCTGCAAGTGACCTTTGTGGACCTATGGATTAGAAAAATTTCACCTTTTTTAGGTGGGAAAACTAATCCTGGGGCAGAAAACTGCCCGTCCAGGTTCACACAGCTACGGCTGCCCCGTCCATCAGCCTTGCCCTGAAGACACAGCCCTCCCCCCACCCTGGGCCACCCGCCCCTGGCCCCCTCTCTCTCTGCCTCACCGAAGCTCTTCTCTCCACCGAGTGTTTGGCTGAAGTCTCACCGTCACCTCCAGCCCTGTGCCTCCTCCTCCTCACTTCCCCCCAGGGTGACCGCTGTCCTGAGCTTTGTTTTACTTTTATTTCTGCTTCCTTAATCTCCTGCACGGGCCTGATCCAGCACGTAAGAACATGCTGGAACCCGAGTTACACACTAAGAGGAGACTCTGGTACTTGACATGCACAGAGCTGGTTTTCCCGGTGCAGTTGTGGTTGGACCCGCTTGCTCCTAAGCTGGGGTTCATTCTGGCTACCCCAGCCCTTCAAAAGCACGTTTCTCAGATATGTTTTTTAATCCACTGGTGTGTGGAACCTATGTGTTTCCAGGAAGCTGGGAACTTTCGAAGTGGCATCTTTCCATCTGATATATCACTTCAGGAAAGTCCCTTGGCCCTCTGGCCGTGCTCCCACCACCACGTGAGGCCCCACACACAGCAGGGGCCCAAAGTCCCCGGCGAGTAGGGGGCCAGAGGGCAGCATTGGACAGGGTCTTCAGTGGGAGCACTGGGTGTGTTGGGACAAGTGGAGCCTGGATCAAGGAGACAGGAGGGGGTGTCCCCGGGGGGGAAGGACGCTCTCAAGTGACCCCTAGCCTAGTCGGCTTCTCAGCCTTGTTAAGCAGCTTGAATTTAGTTTAAAAAAATCCAGTGGGGACCATTGATGTGTCTACATTGGACCAGTCAGCCCGAACCATCAGGGACAGAGCCAGGGTCACAGTTTGTGATGAGCAAGGTGGCAGGGCAGAGAGCCCTGAAATATCTCACAAACAGGGAAAGGTCATACTTGTGGAATTGGAGGGAAGTTAGGATTCAAGTGCAATATGATGGGAAGCGCCCCAGGGCAGGCTCAAAGGGGTCAGTGTCAGCCTGGGCCGCAAGGTCATCTCTTGGAAACCACGCAACAGAGACAGGTAGGATGCTGGGCCTGCATCCCCCTTACCGGAAGCTCTGCCTGGAGCATTCAGCATCCCCTGTCCATGACCCAGGTCTTCCAGGTATAGTGAGATGTCACCTGACCAATGCTAAGACCTTAACGAGCAGAGCTGCCCAGAGCCCAGGATTGTAGAGGACCCTGTTCCTTTGTAAGAAAGCAGCTGTCACTCAGAGAAAGGGATCCGTTTTGATACTTGACAACTGCATTTTGTCCTTGGGAGACACATGTGGCCTTTGCAGCTGCTCTGTCTGCACCTGTGATTCCAGCCTGACGAATGGCCAGGTGGGTTTTTACACCACAAACTAGTTTTTACTGTCCTGAGCTGGACACATTCATTCACCAAAACCCAACAAATAAACTTAACACCAGCACTTAACACCCATATTCCAGTGCGAGGTCCTGGGGACCCCTAAGGAACAGAGGAACCCTGGCCTTGCCCTCCTGTGAACCCTCCCCCTCTCCCCACTCCAGTCTGGAAAGCCCGTGCTTGGTGACAAGCCCTGTGGGTTCAGGTGGGAGGCACGTTATTCCTCTCCTAGGTTCTCGGAGACTTCGTCTTTTCCTCTTTCCAGCCTGCTCTTGAGTCCCACAGCCTGTGGCTTAGATGTGCTCGAATTCTACTTCCTTTCCCCTGTACTCACTGCCCTGTAAAAAGGAAGGAAAAACTCATCCTTTGCCAGGCCCCTCCTAGAGGTGACCTGATTCCAGAGGTCTGAGGTAGGACCTGCGGGATTCACCGGAGACCTCGGATCTCCAGTCTGGAGTGGAAGCCGCCACCCTGTGGCACACAGCTGGTCCCCAGGTTAGAGCTATGGCAGTGAGTGCTAAAGGATTATCTAGAATCCCCAGTTCTATGGCCAGGTGCAGACCCCACGGCAACAGCGTAAGCGGTCACTGCACGAGAGCTCCCGGGACCGTCCACGTGACTCCTGCCTCCTTCATCGGCCTCCCCCGCTCCACTTTAGCCCCCCCACCCCGGCTTCCTTGATCCCCTCTGTTCCATTTGACCACGCCTCACCGAGGTCTCCTCGCCTCCCACTCCTGCCAGCCAGATCTGTCATGCATGGCTCCTCTGGTCACCTCTGACCATCTAGTGGCCGTCATCCCAAGTGGCACATCTGTAGAGCTGCTCCCCCGGACCCCCGAGCCCCTCCAAGTACACTCCGGCCCTGTGTTGGACTTCTAGTCGCCTGATCCCTGGAGATGCACAATCACCCAGAAAGCTTGTTTCCATGACTCGGGCTCCTTCAGCGCGCAGAGGTTCTCCAGGTGTGGGGCCAAGATTCCATACTCTGCCTGCTTCTGCTGAGGGAGACATGCAGCTGTGCTGAAGGCTGCCCTGCACCCTGGCTATGCCCAGGCTCCGGCCTGTAGGTTCTGCCCACCAGTGGTGCCGGGCAAACCCAGCAAGCTGCGTTTGTGCTGGAGCCATAATGAGGACCGTGCTCACGAAGATGATAAGTGTGACGCGCTCTCCCCCTTCTCTCTCTCTCCAAGGCCCTCTTCGTGCTGCCCAGACCTGTGAGGACCTCACTGCCAGCGCTGCCTTCCCAGGTGTATGACGTGCCTGCCCACAGCCAGCCCTGCTTGGCCCTTAAGGTGAGCCTTGGTCAGCAGCGCTGCCCTCCACCCCCAGTCTCCAGCCACAGAACCTGGGGTTAGGGTGTTACACATTTCAGCTTCACCAAGGAGCTTTTCAGGGGCTCCGGTTTGCTGTCCCTGCAGAGACACCACCAGCTGGGAGCCTCCCTGTGGGTGGAGCTCAGAGCACTGAGACACCCCTGTAATCCCAGAATTCAGCAGGCTGAGGCAGGAGGACCACCACAAGCTTGAGGTCATCCTGGGTTCCATAGTGAGACCCTGTGCCCACACCCAAAAGAGAAAAAAAACCCTTCACTTTCTGTTTTTAATGGTGTTAGGGATTGAATCCATGGCTTTCCCGCCAAACTACATCCCTGCCCCTTGTTACTTTTGTTATTTTGAGACAGGGTCACACTAAGTTGCTAAATTGTCCCACTAGACTGGAACTTGTACTCCTTCTGCCTCAGCAACCTTTTCGCTCATGGCAGGCCAGAGCCCCTGCCATCTCTGTCCACGAGCAGGACCTGACCCAGGGTCCTGCAGTGTGAGCTGAGGACGGGCTGGGTTCTCCACAGCTCCTTGTCACGAACTGGCACAGGGACTCCCCTTCTCTGAGCACTCTCAGACCCAGCAGGTTTCTAGCAGAGGTGGGGAGAGGACGAGAGAGAGAGAGAAAGGCCCCCCGAGAGCCTGGTTTCCTGGGGGCAGGTCCTGGAGGGCAGTGGTGGGTCTAGCACACTGGCTCCCCTGAAGCCACCCCCACCCGCCTCCTGGCTGAGCTCACCTCACCTACCAGCCCCACTAGAGGTAAATGTCCTCACTCTGCCTGTGCCTCTCCCTTCACTCCAGGCGGGACGGTCACCTCTAGCGCACCCTCCCAAGAATCCCTCATGCTCAGTTCCTCAGGACCCTCATCGGGTCTACAGAAAACACACAGCCTCCCTTTTCCGTGAAAGACTCAGGGAGCACCAGCGGCTGCTCCGGGAGCACAGGCCTTTGCACTCCTGGTCTCCCCTGCCTGGCCCTGACCCTGGCCTTGTTCGAGTACTGTCTTCTTTTGCAAGTCTGACAAATTGGTCATCACCATTTTTGCATTCGTTATGATTTTTGAAAATATGGCCCATATGACTGTGGTTTCTGCGGCCCAGGGTGAGGGCTTTACTTTGCTTAGCCTGGCCCCCAGGATAGGCCGTTGGTCTGCTTGGTCATTGGTCCCTCCCCTTAACCACTCCCCAGCTGAGCCCAGTCAGTGACCTCACATGTAGGGCACATGACTCAGTCAAGGGGTCCCCTGGAGCCCTCGGTGCTTTGTTTGAAAGGAGGATCCCCCTTCCCAGCCAAGGAGAGTCAGAGGGAGACTCAGAGCCTGATTTTCCAAAGAATCCCGTGCAACCCCAGATCTTCCTCTCTGGACAAACCTATTTTGGTGCTGGCCCCCCCTTGCTTTGAAACTTGGATCTCTTTCCTCCCCTCCAGACATGTGTGCTTTCCGACGGCACATCACCCATATACATATTAGGGGCATCTCAAGCCACTGAAGGTGCGGGAGACAATTCCAGTGACTCCCCTTAATGTAGAACAAGTGCTGCAACTTTGATTGCATGGAGATTTGTTTCCTATGCGGATATGTACAGAGCCGGCTATGGTGTCTCCTTCTCTTTTCAATTGCCTCTAAGTATTGCAAATAAGGCCAGCCAGGTACTGGTGTGTAATCTCTAAAGCCATCAGACAGTCTCCCGTTTCCTCACATAGTGCTCTCTGTAAAAGATATGAGCACAGCGGGATGGTAGAGCCATCAGCTCCAGGACTTTCAACTGGGTAGAAGCCTCAAGGTAAAGAGGCTGTGACTCCCCAGGGCACAAGAGTTTGCACATCAGAAACCGAGCAACAGCTTCCTAAAACAATCCAGTTACTACCTTAATGGTATTATGCAAATTGATCTTTCTGCATGTCCTTATCTCCAGCCAGCCACCTTGGCCAGCCAGCTCAAGTTACTCACATAGTTCCGGCCACCCTCACTGTCACTCATCCCTGAGCCACCCCGCTTCTTCACAAGATAATAAATTCTGGGAGAGGCCTAGGATCAGGGCCTTTGTCCACATGTCCTCACAGGGATTAGATTTGGGACCCCTTGGCTTCCCTTAACTTGGAAGATGTCTTGGTGTCTTTACTCTCAACCGTGGGTGGCATTGGAGGTGGTAGACTGAAATTAACTTGCTGGGATCCCAATGACGTCTCACTGGGATTGTAAATATAATTTTTTGGATTGTGAGGAAAACTACAAAAGAGATTACAACACTTAGATGACTACACACAATATTTGGGATTACAATAGAAGGAATTTTGGTGGGAAAGTGATAATCAGCTTCCCAACAAGCACAGTGCCTGGCACTTACTTACTAAGTCCTCAGTATGTATGTGTTTGTCCAAAAATATCACCTAAGCCTCTTTTGTTTACTGTCAGTACCGTATACATACTGCATCATTTGGCTTAGTGTTTAGCAAGGAGCAGGCACTTGGTAAATGTTTTCCGGATGAACACATGAGCGATACACATAGGAGAATTCCTACTGAGAGACACAAGGGAAGAGGGAGATGTGTGAGACACCAAGGCCATTTTTCCTCTGGCTTCATTTGTTCTTAAGACTAACTCCCTCTATGATCAGGTCCACAGTGCCTGCACTGGGTGCATGAGTCTTCCCCCATCTTTGGAGCAGGGTTTCCTCTAACCCACCAAGTCCTTTGTGGAATGTACCCACACTGCAGCTCAGAGGCTTCCGCTGGGAGAGCAGCTTGACTGAGAACCCTGAAGGACTCCGGGATTTGTGTCTTTCTTTGGAAAAAAACACTGGAAAGCAGAGAGTTTGTGATGGTGGCCTTAGGAAGGAAGAATCTAAGTAGTCCTGCTTTATGTCCTTCCCTAGGCGCCAGAGAAGCACCAGTTATACGATATACCAACCAGCAACCAGAAGGCAACCTTCCAGCCCCTGGGAAAACAAGAAAGCGTGAGTATGAGCGTATGCCAAGATGTGATGCTGTGGAAAGTAAATGTCCACTGGGAAATTTTATCAGCTTGGTGTGTTAGTCAGTACTCCAACACTGTGACAAACTGCCTGAGACAAACAACTTATAAGGAGAAAAGGTTTACTTGGTTGATGGTTTCAGATGTTTCAGTCCATGGCACGGTGGCCCATTCCTTATGGGCCCGTGCAGTGCAGGACATCATGGCGGGAGTGCACAGAGGATCAAGGGTATTCATCTCAGGATGGTCAATTTGCAGAGAGAAAGGGGAAGGGATTGGGGTCCCAAATCCCCTTCAGGGCACCTCTGATGACATCACTTCAGGCAAACAGAGCCTCTTGATGATTCTACCATCTCCTAGTAGCATCACAAGCCAGACACCAAGGTTTCAATGCATGAAACTTTCAGGAACATTTGAGATCCAAACTACAGAACTCAGTCGAAAAATCAGAATGCAAATTCCTCTTGGCGAAGTCTCACCTTCAAGGCAAAATCCCTAACTGCAGTGATATTTATTTAATTATTTAGAGACAGGCTCTCACAGTGTAGTTCAACCTGGCTTTGAAGTCACTATGTAGCCCAGGTTGGCCTTGAACTCATGGTGATCTCCCTGCCTCAGCCTCGCAAGTGCTGGTGTTTATGAATAGGATTGGTTATGTGGCTTGATAAGTCATTGAACTTCTCCACGCTTCAGTTTCTTATTTCTTATCAGAGAAAATGAAGTGGGATCTTTGTAGCACAGCACCCAGAGCAACACCTGGTACAGAACAAGAGCTCAGCAAGTGTCAGATAATTGCTTCTGACCTGAGTCACCTCAGAGACACACTGTGTTAAAGCATACTTTGATTTGGGTGTAAACCTCACTTTTGTATAACCCATCTGATCATTAGATTCTACCACATGAGCAAAAGCTACACTTGTACCCAAGATTACTGGGGGAAACCTTACAAAAGAGGTGGCATCTCAGTGTTTGTGAGGGATGCATAGGAGTTTGTTAGATAGAAAGAAAGGGATTGGAAGAGCAATTAGGGCAAAGGCACCCATTCAGACAAAGTGGAACGCAGTGGCACAAGGAAGTATTCTGTACCCCGGGCATGGCAGGGATGAGATGGTGGAAGTGGAGAGAGAGGAAGCTCAGAGCTAGGCGGAGACAGCTGGGAGGGCTCTGGGAGCCACCGAAGGATGTGAGCAGGGGAGCCATGGACTTTAATCAAGCACCGAAATGCACTTTGTTGTGTTTTTTTGGAATTTTGAGACAGGGCCTCTGTAAGCTACTAAGTTTCCCGGGCTGGGCTTGAACTTACAATCCTCCTGTCTCAGGCTCCCGAAGGGCTGGTGTGACAGGCGTGCCCCAGCTTGCTCACTTCAACCCTTCTTTTTCTCGCTACTGCATTGGGGCAACTTTGTGTGCTTCTTTCACAGGGACAGAGCAGTCTGCCGAAACCAACACCAGACTTCAGAAGAGGGGGCTACCACACGTTACCAAGCCCGCAGAAATCAGACTGGCTTTATGACACGCCAGCGTCTCTGGGAAAGGCCAGGGTCAGGGATGCATCTCTAGCCAGCTTCACAGAAGCATCGAAGCCAACTGCTGTGCCCAAGGCGAGACCGGCCACCCACAGCCCCCTGTGCAGCAGAGGCTGGGACCTCGGTCCACAGCCGTGTAATGACGCACCCGTGCAGAAAACACCCGCCCTTCCAGAAACCGCTTCCCGCACCTTCCCCACACCCGGGAACGCAGACCCTTCGGCTGCCAGTGTGAACTACGAGGTGCCTTTGAGCTTTCTGATTCCCCGGCTGGAGCAGCAGAACACCAAGCCCAACATTTACGACATCCCTAAAGCAGTATCAAGTCCGCCTCCGGCTGAGAAAGAGTTTCAAAAAACCAAGGAGGCTCCAGAGAATCCCGCGGGCCTCAACCCCTGCCCAATCTCGGGCTGGACAACCTCCCTCTCTCCAGAGCTGGACAGACTGTCCGTCTCCAGCTCCGACAGCAGGGCCAGTGTCATTTCTTCCTGCTCCTCTGCATCCACTGACTCCTGCTCTGGCTCCTCCGTGGAGGAGCCGGCCAAGGAGCGTTGGCTGGATGTGGACTTGGCCAGAGAAATGGCGATGGCTCTGCAGCATGATGTGGTCAGCTCTGCTGCAGGCCTGTTGCTCTTCGTAAGCAGGAGCTGGAGGCTCAGGAACTCCTTGGAGGCCAACATCCACGCCATCCACAGGGCCGCAGACCACATAGAGGGAGCACTGAGACAGTTCCTGGATTTTGCCCAAGACATTCATGGGATCGCCTGCAACCTCAGCGACAGTCACCTTCAGGCTAGAATTCAGGATCAGCTTCGTACCATCTCCAACTCCTACCGGAGCTTGCTGGAGGCCAAGGAGTCCCTGGACAGCTGTAACTGGTCCCTTGACATCCTTTCCATGGACAAAGTCCAAAACACCATAGATGATCTTGAGAGGTGTGTCATGGTGGCACGGAATGTTCCAGAAGATGTCAAGAGGTTTGTCTCCATTGTCATTGCTAACGGGAGGCTCCTTTTTAAGCAGAACTGTGAAAAAGAACATACTGTGCAGTTGCCCCCAAATACAGAATTTAAATGTGCAAAATGGGTCCAGCTTCCCCAGAAAGAAATGGAACCCTACCAAAGGAGTACTCCTCCTGCTACACACAGGGGAGACGAATACTCCCCTCCGCGAGCCCTGAAAGACAGGCCTGCTGTCTGTGAACAGGTGAGTAGAGTCTGAAATGATGTGACAAGGGGGGGTCACGAGTAGCCAGCAGAGTCACCACTAAGTGAGATACCAAGAACTTTTATCAGTGGTATGTTGGCTCTGGAGAGACCCGGAGAAACTGGTTCCATTTCCCAATCAATCAGTCATCATGAAGGTCAACTCCTGAATGGATCCTATTAACAAGTCAGACAATCATTTTCATATTAAGGCAGATGGAACAGATGCATATTTAGATTTCTTCCTCCAGAGTTATTCGGGGCTCAGGTTTACTCACGGAAGCTAGACTTGGCAAGGAGTTTAGAAATCCTCTAGAAATAGATTCATTGCAGCCAGGAGAGGTGGTACACATCTGTAATCCCAGCAGCCAAGGAGCTGAAGCAGGGGAATCGTCTGTTCAAGGCCCGTCTGAACACTTTCTTGAGACCCTGTCTCAAAAGAAATCTAGTTCTTGAGTAGATTTTAAAATATTATGACCAAGCTTCCTCGCAATTTTGAAAGTTATAAATTTAGTCATCACCTGTATTTCCTAGCGACAGCAAGCAACAGAAGTGTTCTTGCACAGCTGCTTCAGAGAGCGAGCACATGTGGGAACACTTTGCTGGCTGCCTCCGGCCCTCACAGAAACAGCCTCGAGTTCAGGGGCTCCAAGCTTTGAGGTCCTCACAGGCAACTCAGGGGCTCGGTCAGCCCTGGTCTTGGCCTTCTATCAAAATTCCTGGTGATGTAAGAGCTTTGACACATCCCACAAATCTGAATGCTTTTAATTTTCTTGATACACAGATATAATTTTTAAAACTATGTGAGGCATTATATTAAGCCATGCTGATAAGCAAAACTCAGCCCTCTGGCTGCTAAAATCTCTTTTGGTGGAAGAAAGGCATCATTAGGCAGAGCCATGAACAAAAATATAAGGAGAGATCCACACACTTTAATGTGAATTTAAACAATTATATTGCAACAGCAAACAGAAACACAGAAACGACACCCGGGATTTGGAGGGTGATATATTTAACATGGGACAGACACTGACAAAGAATCAATTGTTCCTCAGAATATTAGGCCCCAAAGGCTCAGGGAGGGAGGTTTTTATGGGTCCATCAGGGGAAGCACAAAGGCAGAGTGCTTGGCTGTCTTTCATTGGTTCTTATGATGAGCATCACAGTGACTGCTGCTTCTAGGAGACAGAAGCAACTGAACTGCAATAGGAACTGTTACCTTGGCAACTAAGAAACTGATGTAAACTGGGGTGGGGGGTTTCTGTTATAAAATGGTAAAGTAAAAACCATTCAGGCTGGTCACTTAAAGGGATTTTATTTTACAGATGTTACCTGGGCTGGAAGAGAAAGAAAAGTCAAGTTCTGAAGAAAAGTCAGATGAAAACAAGAACCTAGGACCTGTGGTAAGTGCCACACCCACTCTCTGACTTCTGAAGCATGTGTTTTGTTCCTAGAGTTGTCTCTTTAGGATTCTTTCTCTCATCACTGGGACAAAATACCCAATACCCAAAGTGAAGGGAGGAAAGGTTTATTTAGCTTACAGTTTGTGGAGGTTTCAGTCCGTAATCAGCTGGCTCCAAGGCAGGATGGCATGGCACTGGGGCAACACTTCAAGGCAGCAGCCAGAGCAAAAAAGCGGTGCAGAGCAAGCCTCTTTTCCTCCCTTATTTTGTACACAGGCCACCCCTACTCCAGGGTGGGTGTAGGCTAAGCACTCACAAAATCTCCCTGCCTTCCTCCTGCACAGGATGGGGATGTTTACAAAGTAAGAGCCTGGCTCCCTGCTGAGTTTCTCAGTTAAACTTCTGAACTTCTTAAGTTGACACAATGTATCAACCATAACAGTCCCTTTAAAGACAAAGTGGGAGCAGCAGGTGTTCTCAGAGGAGGAAGAAGGGTATATAACAGTTGTGAAATGTGCCTTTGAATCATTGTTTCACCCAGAGCCAATCCATTCCACAAGGCTGACTTTGGGTGGGGGGGTGAAGAAACCAGGCCTCCTTGTGCCGGGCTCCCCCAAGCCCCAAACCCTGCGGAGTCAGGGGTGTTGTTCAGGTTTTTGGGAAACTTGCCTTGGACCCGTGGACTCAAACTTGAGGGTGCATCTCAGTCACCTGCTGGGCTCGCTAAACCCCCAGAGGCTGAGCCCACTGCAAGTCTGCCCTGCAGCCGGGCTCAGTGGGACCCGGGAGTCCACATCTTTGATGAGTTCCTGGGTGATGCCACCGCGGCTGGGACAGGTCACACCTGCTGCCGTGGTGGGGAACAGGGTGACCTTGGCCAAGGGAGACACTTCTCTGTGTGCGGGATGAGCCACTTAGGGTCCCAACCTCCAGCTGCCAGTAGCCGTCCCTGCTCACGGTGACCACGGAACCATCAGAGCACCATGCACAGTTCTGCGCCAGGCTCAGGGCACACTGTGGATTTCATTCACCAGAAGCTGCAGTGTCCAAGCTAAGACGCTGACAGTGGAGCCTCTGGCTCCTCACGGCTCCCTGGTTCTTCGATTCCCAAAAGCCCTGAAGAGTCCTCTGCACTGACGCCCACACTGTTCTGGTTTGCATTTTCCAAACACGGTGTTGTTGTTGTAGCTGTTGTGGGTGGTGGTGGAGGTGGTGCAGTCCTGAGAGCTGAGGGTCTCACATATGTTAAACTCTACAGTTTACAGCCCTGGCCCACTCTTTCTCTCTTTCCTTCTTTCTCTTTCTCTCTAGAAGGAGTCTTGCTAAGCTGCCCACTTTGGCCTTGAATTTTCAATCCTCCTGCATCAGCCCCCTGAGCAGCTGGGCCAAACAGGAAATTCTAATAACGGGTAGACGTCGCCAACGCGCCACCTCCCTCGTCCTTGTGTGATTCCCCTCCCACTTCCCAGCCACTGGGGAAAGGTTGATTTGCTGGGTCTTTCTTTCTTTCTTTTTTTTTTTTTTTGAGACAAAATCTCACTATGCAGTTCAGGTTGCTAACCTTGAACTCAGCCCAGGTTGGCTGGAACTCACAATGATCCTCATGCCTCAGCCTCCTGTGTGCTGGGATTACAGGCGTGAGCCATTAGGCCTGGAGATCCTATTTCCCAGAAAGTAAATTTCATGAAAGGTAAAATTCTGATGAAACCTTTTTAGCAGGCAAGCATGTGAGCAGTGAGGCAGATACCAGTAGGTCAGCCTGTCTGATTCATTCTGCAAACTTTTGGAGTTCACGCGTGCCTCTGCTACTGGAAGTAAAAGTTGGAAAAGTTTTAAAATGTATTTATTTAATTTTTTGAGGCAGGATCTTGCTGTGTGGCCCAGACTGGCCTCAAACCAGTGCTGATGCTCCTGCCTCAGCCTCCCAAGTGCTGGGGTTACAGGCCTGAGCAGCCACACCCAGTATAAAATCTAGTCTATGAGTAACTTTTAAAAACCTCAGCATGCAGTTTCTTTTTCTTCCTTCCTTCCTTCCTTTCCTTCCTTCTTTTTTTTTTTTTTTTTTTTTTTTTTTGAGGCAGGGTCTCATTAGGAAGGTCAGCCTGGCCTTGAACTCACAGTCACCCTCCTGCGTCAGCCTCCCAATGCTCCTTCTGTCTGACTAGGTATTGAACCCAGGGCCTTGTACATGCTAAGCACATCCTTTATCACTGAGCCACATCCCCAACTTTCCTTGCACTTTTGAATGTTATAAATTTAGGCATCGCTAACCTGTTTCTTAGAATGGGTCCCTCTTGGCAACCGCTGCCTCGAACACATCAATTTGTTAGACAAATGTTACAGCATTGATTTCCCCAATGAAACTGTTTTTTTAAATTTTAAAAAATCTTGCAAGTTGAGCAAAAACAGGAAAAGGAAGACGGCCGCAGCCTGCTGATCCATCTACTGCTTATCTGTTTCGTTCTTCCTCCTCTGTAGGCTCCAAGCTCCCCACCCCAGCCTCCCAGCCGGCGGAGCCCAGAGAGGAATGTCCACTTGTCGGAACACTGCCGGCTCTATTTCGGGGCGCTCTTCAAAGCCATCCGCACGCTTTACAGCAGCCTCAGCGCCAGCCAGCCCCCCGAGGTCCTCATCACGCAGAGTAAGCTGGTCATCACGGTGGGCCAGAAGCTGGTGGACACGCTGTGCAAGG
Organism: Hydrochoerus hydrochaeris; assembly: GCA_004027455.1. NCBI lineage: Eukaryota > Metazoa > Chordata > Mammalia > Rodentia > Hydrochaeridae > Hydrochoerus > Hydrochoerus hydrochaeris. The sequence goes on from PVLA01004787.1 coordinate 114,197, forward strand.
AGACCCAGGAGAGGGATGTGCGCAACGAGATCCTGCGCAGCAGCAGCCACCTGTGCGGGCTGCTCAAGGGCCTGGCACTGGCCACCAAGACCGCAGTGCTCCAGTACCCGAGCCCCGCAGCCCTGCGGCTCCTCCAGGCCGAGGCCGAGAAGCTGGAGCATCACACCAGACAGTTCAGAGGGACGCTGGAATGAGCCCTTCCGCCTCCTTCCTCCGAGGTTAACGCTATACCGACAGCCAGTGCAGCTCAGTCTCGTGGGACAAGCCAGCTGGAGCAGAGGCAGGTGAGCGACAGCCACAGCACCCAGGGTCCACAGTACATGGGGCTGAGCCACCCAGGACACTGACTGACCCACGGCGGGCAGGAGAGACAGTCAGGTGTTAAGTATGGACATCATGCAGCTGGGGGTGACATGTAGAGCATGCGGCATCAGCGTTGGAAGTGACGTCGTGGAGATCACCTCGTACGCTGGTTAAACGCGTGAATGGTTTACATTCATTCATTCAGCATTTATTTACTGAGCACTAACTGTGCATCCGGCTCCAGGAGCTGGAGTGGGTATCAGAGGCGCACCAAACTCACAGCGCAGAAGGGAGCAGAGATGGTGAAGTAGTGAAGAAATACATCTTCCACATATGGGGAGGAGAAAGGGAATCGGAAGGGAACTGAGTTTCAAAAGATTAAGATGCTGCTTCCATTAGAAAATGTAATACAGTTTTTAAATTTTGGATTGAATTAATTCCTTGGGATTGATGCAAATTATACCTGTGTCTTGCACAAATAGGTATGTGTTTACATGTATGTTGGCTACGTTATCTTACCCTAGTAAAGGTGCATGCTATAGTTACAACCTAACTGCCCGTTGGGTTCCCTATTAACTTATTTTGTGTTTTACAGACTCTGTGAGCAAATCATCCCGCTCACCTGAGGAGGGTACTTTGGCTGTTGCTAATCGGTTACAGTTGATAATATTATTTAAATACAATCCTGAACATAAGCATCACTGCTGCTATCTTTTCTTTGGGAAAGTCTTTGATCAATGTCACTCAAGTTCCAGTACCAAAGTGAGGTGCTCCTCCCTAAGTCTGCAGTGAGATGCAGCAGAGGCTGAGTTCTTGTGCCCCTGGCCCTGGCAAAAAAAGCTGTCATCCGTGGGGGTGCAGACAGGAAGGTGTGGTGGGGTCAGGTTACCCATCACCGATCAAGATCAGAGGTGCAGAGGTGGAAGTGGCCCTGGGCTCCCTTCCAGCCAAACCGCCTCCTCTTTCCCTCCTTGAAGCTGAGTCTTTTATTTGTGTTACTATGGTTACATCATCTTTTCTGTGTCACCTATGTGCATCTCAGTCACACTTACACCTTTGTCACCTGGAAAGTGTCCACAGGCTCTGTCCCTTGCAGCAGCACCAAGTGCTGCTCCTGTCTGTGCCTGCACCCTTGGGAGGCACTTTGAAGTTTCTCGCTGTTGCAGACTGGCTATTTTTGCTGAGACTCATGGCTCTGTAAGCAGAGATCCCACCATGGTGAGCCTAACTCTCTGCAGCTGGACAGAGGCACTGAAGGACGACATTCTTTGAACATCAGGATTGTATCAGTTAGGGTCCTGTTCCAAGCAACAGAAAACCATCTAGCATCCACCGACTCAAATATCTTACAGTAATCTGGGGCACCCAGCTGCACATCTGGCTGGCTTCAGGGGCTCCAACAGTGTTTGTTACAGAGCAGCAGTGTCTTGGTCTCACTCTCTCTGAGTCAACTCTGGTCACTGCAAGGTGGCTGCCTCGGATTAGGTCCTTCTTGGTCCATGGCCAGAAGATAAAAAAAGAGATTTCATTCTGTGTACAGTAGGTTATCAGGTGTCCGTCCCTGACAGCTCCACTGTCACACAGACAAAGTCCTGAGAGACGTAAAGTGACAGGCCTGTGAAGAACTGAGAAGTGCCTAAGACTTTTTTTTCCTTCCTCGAATTAACTAGTTGGCCTGGCGCTGTTTCATGGATGCTGAGCGGAGACATGAGATTCGGGGATCAGAGCCTCTGTCAGTGATCCCCAGGAGAACTCCAGGCCCAAGGCGTTGCTAGAAGGACTTGCAGCTATGTTTTATTTTGGTGAAACAGATGAAGTAAAATCAACAAAGGGAGAAGGCACCTGGGATGAAATGTGGGGAGCACTGCACATTGCCCAGAGTCGTCACCCAGCAGAACCAGGCAGGACACACCTAATCCCTCCAGCAATGAGCTGTGACGGCATGTGTGGGATGTGGCCTCCCAGAAAGCCCCCGGGTGCCTCCGTACCCAGTGTTACTCCTGGGTGCCGATCATGCAGGCAATGTCTGCCTGGCACATACGCCGTGCCCAGTCTCCCCAGGGAAAGCAGGTGGTCCGCATGCATCACACTGTCTAAAGAGTTTAGGCAGATGACAGAAAACCCCCCAAATCCCAAGTGCCCAGCACCAACCAAGAACTGACCTCTTAGGCAGACCTTTCCGAGGGTGCCAGCCAGACCTGCCACCTGAGTTCCTCTGACTCTCTCCAAGTGCTCACTGAACGCCAGCAGTGCTTCTCATCTGCAGATCATCAGTCCATTCTCCTTGAGGCCCAGGAGGGACAGCACGGGGGGTCAGGTAGATGCTGTTACACACCAGGCTTCTGGGAAGTGATTGGATGACAAGGGCGCTAACCATCATTTGAGGGGTTACTGGGAGCTGAGAGAAGCAGGAAGTAGGCTGGGAGCGGATCCTGGAGCCCTGAGCATGGGAATGACTCCTGGTCCCCAGCTCCTTCCTCTTGCCTGGCCTCTCTCTCTGTTCTTCTGCTCCCAGCTCATAGGATGTGAGCAGTTCTGCTCTATGATGACCTTCCACAGTGATGTCCTGTCTCACCTCTGGTCCTGGGCAAGGAGCCAGCCAGCTATGGGCTGGAGCCTCTGAAACCATGAGCCACAATAAGCCTCTCTCCTCCAAGCTCATTTTCACAGGTATTTGGTGACAGCAATGAAAAGCAAACACAGGAGGACCCGGGGTATAATGGGCCCTGAGCAGACCTGATCATAAAGGTGATAAAGAACTCATCTTTAGCATGCTAGACAGCAGGCAAACTTCCCTCTGCTCTTGAAGGAGGTTCTACAGCCAGCTAGAGCTGTTGGCCCACTCATGCCCTGGGCAAGATGGTCCAGAACCAAGTGCTCAGGAGATAAATGGGAATGGAAGACACGCATGAAGAACCATCTTCCAGCAAGATCCCCTGGCAAAAGTCACGAATATTGGTGGAAGGAGGGATTGTGGCAGGGAGCCAAATAATGCATTTTTATTGCAGTGGGGAAAATGTTTATACAAAGTAATAACAGCTGCATATATTTATTAAGTGATGACTCCTAAACCACTGTTTAATGTTTTGTGTGCCTTCACTCAGTCCTTTCTCAGTGACAGACTCTTTACAAATTAATAAACAGGTCTTTTTGAGATGACTTCAAACAAAAGACCACTGTCAACAAAACCACTGGGTATGAAATGATGAAAAACACTGCTCTCAGCTAAATGTGTTTCCTTCCCTTTTTTTTTTGAAAGAGAGTGGTGAGCTTCCACTCATTCATAGGATCATTACTTCTAAAAACATTCTAAGCACATTTTTTCAGCTTTTGGTGACTTTTTGCTAAACATTTGAGTTTAACACCAGAATTTTGTACCATTTCCTCCCAAGGAAGGAAGAGGAAATGGTGGGTGAACTAGTGGTAGGGGAGGTGGTAGCAACTTGGCCTCATTTAAGTTGAATTAAGCAAGAGGAGGGACGTGGTGGTAGCCCCAGCACAGAGATCTTCCAGGGTGATAAGCACCGGGGACCATGTCTACGTTGTGGTGGCAACATGTGTTTTAGAAAACACCTTTTTAAATATCTGGTTCCCCACCTGTGTATTTTAATACTCCCGAAGTTCCTGTTTGCGTCTTTACCCGTCACTGGGTGCATGAATGCTATCTGCAAACACTGGTTTCCTTTTATTCATCCCCTTAACAAGCTTGTACTGTGCATGTCCCAGGCCCTTGCTGATGGCTAAAGGTGTTAAAGATGATGCAGGCAACAAAACAGAGCCTGCAATGTGGTGCTTACGTTCTGGCACCAGGGAGGTGGCCACCAGGCCAGACTGAACCCCTCAGGCCCCCTCCATGAACATCACACATAATGGGGTTCCAAAACATTTAGTAATAAAAAATCGATGGTTTAATGATTTTATTTTGTAGTGCTGGGGATCAAACCCAGGGCTCTGTGCATGATAAGCAAGTCCTTTGCCACTGAGCTACATCCTCTGCCCTGAAATAATATTTTAAAGAACCAAAAATCGATGTATACATCCACACTGAATGAGATGCCAAAATTTAAATGTGTAATATGATGTGGGGAAGATGCAGGTGACAGGGAGGCAGGGCAAGGCCGATGCATGGATGCTCTTTTAGAGACAATCGCCCTGGGAATGAGACCCCAGAGCAGAGTCTGAGTCACGGGAGGGAGCTACGAGGCAAATACCTGGGGAAAGAGAAGATTCTGCCTGAGGGAAGGGGACAGCCAGCTGTTTGCTGGAGGTGGGAGCAGAGGGGGCCTGTGGCCTGGGCCTAGTAAGGGAAAGAAAAGTGGCCATCACGAACTCATGGCAGTATCTGGGGTCAATTTGTGTATATTCTTAGAATATTTCCCTAAAACTAAAAATCAAAAGTAATTTTTGTCTTGAATTCTCTTGGTAGTCACCCAATTTCTACCCAGGCCTTCGTGTTTGCTAAGCAAAACTCTTAACCTCCCACTGAATATAAACATGTATAAACTATAAGTAATGCTTTGTATGTGCTCATAGGCAGTTTGCTGAGAATAAGTCTAAAGTTTTCATTAAACTCTGATAGGGATCTGAAGACTCTAAACAGGGTAAGAAACACCACTTTGCAGGTGGGGGTATGGCTCAGTGGTAGAGTGCTCACCCCGGATGCATGAGTATCTAGGTCTCTCCAGCACTCCCAAATGAAAAAAGAAACACCAATTGTACTGGAGGTTGATCTTTCCCTTTTTATGGCTTCACTTTTCTCTTCAAATCCACAGCTTAGTGGGGACAAAGTTGTCCCTAAGAGTCCCTGTAAGGAAATCTCCTTTACTGCTTCCTTAACAAAGGCAGGAGGGGGAGGAAGCAGACAAGAATGACACCCATTTCCGGTGGCTGCGAGGATCAAGCAGCTCAAATCAGTACAGTGCATACAGCGCCTGACATGGCAACCAGCTCTCACCCCCCAAATAGTTGCTATTATGATGACAATAAGCCACACGCAAGTTTTATCTGGGTATAGTGTCATGAAAGCACAGGGTAGTCTGAAGACCAATATTCTAAAAAAAGAAACCAAGGAGGAAGACGGACCTCCAGCAGCCTGAGCCACTTGAATGCAGCTGACATTGCATTTTGAGCTTTCTGGGCATCCATTTAATGGAAGCCAGAGTTATTCTCGGGGTACAGATTTATGCTGCTAGAAGCTGTGCTAGATGTGGGCTAAGCCTCTTGGTGGGAGGGCTTGGAGTGAGTCTGCATGTGCCAAGAACCCTGCAGTTCTCACAGTTTTGGGGTCTGCTCAAACTTGGCTTGTCATCCCTCTCCAAAGGAGCCTGTACCTTCTTTTGGTGTGGTGAGGAAATGTATCTGGAATACAGCAAACTGACTTTTCTAAGCACTGAGGTACAACAGGGAATGACATAAATCCCTAACCTTGCAGGGTTTACGGTTGTTGTGACTGTCACTAAGTCTTAAACCAATTTAATTTCTGTCAATCACAGTGACAGATACACCAAGCCCATAGACTGTGAAGTTTTCACATCCAGATATTATTCTGGGCAACTGTTACCAAGAGGGGACTACTTTCAACACGGTCACTCCCAGTCATTGAGGTCCGCAGTCTGGGCAGAGGAAGGGTTTTTCCCTAATGTCTCTGATCCTTCAAGGAGCCTGACACAACCACGGATTTTGCAAAGGACTTGTGTTCTCATTACAAATAATATAGCTTGTCTCTTGGAAACAGCACGGAGATAACAGTGTATTCTTTATAAGAACCAATGTACTGCATAACATATTAATTATATCTGCTTCTTAACACATAAAAATTATTTTAGCTTGGGCTTCAGAAGGCTGTGGAAAAAATTCCAGACCTGTACCATCGGCAATCTCAGAAAGCCACAGGCCTTCGAGGGAAGCCCTTACTCCCCTAGAATCTGCTGTCACCTCACAGGGTGGTTGTGGGTGCTTAGGTCACAGAAGGCGCTCCACACAAATCGATACACGCACGTGTACCGAGACGACAGCTTCGCAGCTTACCCAGATCTGCAGTCACACAGGCTAGGATGGGATGGGGCCGAAGAGCGCCAAGCGCTCCTGAGTCATCCAGTCATCGCCACCCTCGCTGCCCTGCCCTTGCGTGGGCGAGCGATTCCGAGCGTCCAGCAGGAACCCACGGACTTACTGGAAAAAGGAAGAAGAGACACGCTGGGTCGGGAGTGGCAGCACCGCCCTCAACCCCGCGAGCAGGACTGACGACACGCCAGCTGTGCGTGGGTCAAGGCACCCGGCCACGCCCAGCAGCTGGAAACGCTCTCCATGGCAACCGGCGCTCGGCAACGGCGTCGCCCCGACCCAAATCACAACCTGGCGCGTCACCGGAAGTGACGCCTGCAGGGTGCGCCGGAAGTTACGGTTGCTTTCGCCACCCGCCCAGGAAGTGGTGGCTTCAAGATTTGGGGGGCTGGTTCTGACTCCGGTCTTACGATGGGTTGCGACGGAGGAACAATCCCCAAAAGGCATGAACTGGTGAAGGGGCCGAAGAAGGTTGAGAAGGTCAGCAGTGGCCGGAGGTGGAGGGAATGTGGGTGGGCGCCCTCAGGGAGGGACGGGACGGGGCGAGGAGCCAACGGAGTTCCAGACCTAAGTAGCTGCGTTTTCTCCGAATTAACAATAATATTGACAACTGGCAATTGTTTTCAGTGTTTAAAAATGTTTCTATTGACTTGATACTACGCTTAATGTGGGATATTTGTGTAATTCTCGAAACAGCCCTGTGGCTACGTACCGTAGTCTCCATTTTCAGACGTGGAAATTAAGGCTCAGAGGAGGGAGCTGCAGAGCTAGTTAAGTGGATTTGAAGCCTACCTGCGATTAGCAACGATGATAAAAGTAGCTATTATTTATTGAGCTTTGTATAAATTAATTTCATTTCCTCGGAGGTCTTCCCAGTGGCTCCTAGCACCATGAAGTCAGATCTTTGTCTTATACACTATTTTGTCACCATGCGCACTGTTTTCATGGTTAATACGTACGTCTCCTGCCCCACACCGTAAGCTGCTGATGGAGGAGACAGAATCTCTTTTCCCGCTGGAACTAGCAGAATTTCTGGCACAGTAAATATTTTGAATAAAAGAATGAGTGAATAATTTCCAGTTCTCATGAGTAATGGAGCAAATTATACAGAGTATTTTTCATGGCACAGAAATGAGAATCCAAGGAAGTAAACTTGCATGGCCAAGGTCACATAACTAATGGGTAATGAAGCCAAGATTTCCACTTTGGAATTATTTGGGACTTCAAAGCTAGCAAGAGTAATGACTTTAATAATATATGCAAAGCACCTAATGCAGTGTCTGGTGCATGTGGATACTCTATATATTCTGATTCAGCAGTATGAGAAATTGTCGTAAAAAGTAGATACTCAGTGTCACTATTATATTTGAAACACTCGTGACTTCCTGTCATACTCAGAATAAAATCCTATCAAGTCCTGTGGGAACAGATCCTTGCCTACCTTTCTGACCTCATCTATTATCTCAGTACAGCTTTTTTCATTCTGTTCCAGCTGCGCAGGCCTTGTTCCTCAGGCCCGGAGTGTTTCATCTTCATTGAGATACTGATACTAGTTTCTTCATGCAGTTCTTTACTTGAGTCATCTACCAAAATACCCCTTAACTTCCAGTCATTCCCTGTCTTACTCTGCTCTTTTATTTACCTTCCTTTCTTTGCCTCTCTGTCCCATGGTGAGCAGGTCCTTGTATGACTTAGCTCTGTAGTTACTATAATATAATACAATAATTGACACCCAATAAATGTGTTGAATTCAAGAGTGAATCAGCCAGGTGTGGTGGTGAACACTTGTAATCCCGGCACTTGAGAGACTGAGGCAAGAGGATCACTGTGAGTTCAAGGCCAGCCTGAATTGCATAGTGAAAACTTGTCTTAAAACAGCAACAAAAACAAGAAAAAATATCCAAGAGGATAAAGTGTGCCCTCTGATTATATCTATAGATGTACAGGTTAATTCTAGATATTTAGCACTCATGAGAGCTTTTGCCAAAAGAAAAAAAAGTATTCAGCTCACTTTTGTTATCTGTTGTCTAGGACTGAAAGGCTTGGCAAAAAACGGATATCAGAGGGGCTAGAAAAAAAGAAGTGATAATCCCAAGCAACTGAAATTCTCAGGCAGGATGGTTTCTGCTAACCTTACTCAGAAAGACCTAACTGTGGTATATGCTGCTTTAGACCCTTGGGATCTAACAGAGGACAAAACAGTCCACCTCTGACATTGCTTACATTTCAAGTCCGTATTGTGAATAAGAAACATATGTTATATATATATAAAAAGGCTGTATCTGTCTCTGTGTCTGTGTCTTGTTCCTGACCCAGAGTTCCTAAATCCCTTGGAATTTCCTGGATGATAGGACTCTCACTGTTCTAAGGAGGGGACTTGATGAGTCCCAGCTGGGGCTGTTACCAGACAGACAGATTGTGATTAGAAGCTTGTCATTTTCAGTACTACCATCCATAGCTCAGCAAGGAGAGGGAAGCTGGAGGTTAAGTTAATAATTGGTTGTGCCTGCATGCTGAAGCCTTCCTAAACACCCCCGACCGGGGGTAGAGGAATTGGGGTGCTTTGGGGTGGCCCCACTGGAGTGTGGCTCCTGTGCTTGAGACCTTTTTAACCCTCACCCCAGATGCCTCTACCTGACTGATCACTTGACTCATTTAAAGTACTTTGATAATAAATCAGCGGTCAGTAGATTGTTTGTGTCCTACATGTGCCAAATTATCGAACCCTGAGGATGGGCTTGTGATCTCTGAAGCAGGAGGATTGCCAGGAGTTTGAGGCCAGTCTGGGCTGCACAGTGAGTTTAAGGCCAGCTTGAGCTACACAGTGAGACCCTGTCTTAGATAAACAACTACAAAAACAAGAGTCTTACAGCCAGTCTGCCTGGTAGCTCCTTCATTAGTTTGCCACATTGATTTGGGACATAGAACTTAACTTCTTGCTGTTTCAAGTTTAATTTCCTCATCTCCAGTGGTACAAATACTCCTTGAGTGCTTATGATTAAAATATCAGGCTCATCACTGAAACTGCCTAGTGCAGGTCCTGACTCATAGAAGGCATGAAGTAGCCGCGCTGCAAAAAATGAATTCAAAGCCTTTTCTTACTCATGCTTTTCTTGCTTTCCCTCAGATGTGCCGTACTGTTAGAGTATTTGGGTTTGGCACTATACAAGCGAGGAATGGACGTGAAACCCTCAGGGAGTGTTGGCTGAGACCGTGGAGGGTTTCACATCTGATCTCTGCAGTGCGGCCACTTCGCCACATTTTTTGCAGCTGTAACAAAATATTTGAGATTGAATAATTTTTAAATAAATTTATTTCTTACATTTTGGGGGGCTGAAGGGTCCAGTATCAAGGTCCAAACCTGGTGAAGGTTTAGAGATTTTTTTTTTTTTTTGTCTTTTTGAGACGGTCTCTCTACGCCGTTCAGGCTGGCCTTGAGCTCGTTTTGTAATCTAGGCTGGTCTTGAATTTGCAATGATCCTCCTGGCTCAGCCTCCCCAGTGCTGGGATTACAGGTGTGAGCCACCGTGCCTGCAGGTTTAGAGAGTGAACCCAGGGCCTTCACACTGAACTACACCCCAACCCTTTTTTTAATTTTCAGATTTTTAAAATATAATTACTTATTGTGGAATTGGTATTTAAACCCAAGGCCATTGCATAGGGTGACATCCTCAGCTGCTGCTGCTGCTTTTTTTTAAAGGGTCTTGCTATGCAGTTCAGGCTGGCCATGAACTCACTTAGGTAGCCCATGCTGGCCTCAAACTCACAGTGACCCTCTTGCCTCAGCCTCCCAAGTGCTGGGATGACGGATGTGCACCACCATACCCAGCCCTCTTTATGTTTTCTTTTCAGACAAGACTCCCTAAGTTATCCAAGCTGGGCTCGAATTTGTGATTCTCCTGCCTCAGGTCCCAAAGGGCCCGACACTTGCAGGCTTTCCATGAATCTCTGAGTTGCCCAAAAATAGGGGGATCTTGCAACCCTCCTGCCTCAACTTGCCAGAGCTCTGGGATCACGAGTGTGCAGCACCATGCCTGGCTGTGATGAGGCCTTCTTGTTGCAGACTGCAAACTGAGAGGTGGCACGGGGCATCACCTGGTAAGAGGTCTGCACAGAGGAAAACCAAGCCAGCCTTGGGCACACACGCCCTCTGAGGCAACCCGGCAGCCAGTATTCGCTCGTCAGTCCAAGGGGCGCCCTCGCGGCCTGGGCTCTCTGAAAGCTGCTGCCTGGCCCACCACTCCGTGCCTCTCACCAGGGCTCAGTGTGCGTTTCACTGGGACCTAGAAGCACAGTAGGAGGCAAGGGCTTGATAGCTGCCCGAAGGGGACGCAGGAGCAGTGGCTGCTGTGGACTGAACTGGTGGTTTCATAAAGAATTACTTAGCCTTTGTTCTGAATGTGAAAAAAACTTTTTTCATTTCGTGGTCTTTAAATTCTGCCAAGATGTTGGCGCCTCCCCCAGTATTAGAAGTTAGTCTGTGCTGCTTTGCTGTGGTACGGCCTTGCACAAGTGCTGCTAATATTTGTACGTAGCTCACATGAATGGTTTAGTGAGGCGATGCAAACTCCTCCTGCGTTGTCTGTAGATGGACCTTTATTTGGCACAATATTATTGACTTAAGACTTGAATTTCCAACGTCCTGTATCACTTGTCTGAGATTTAAAAACTAAAAACATCGCTGATAGGTAATATTAAATAAACTTTTAATGTACAGACACATGTCTTTCAGAGGCACAACTAATTGAAAGAGTTTTTTGTTTTCTTTTATTAGGTTGACAAAGATGCTGAATTAGTGGCCCAGTGGAACTATTGTACTCTAAGTCAGGAAATACTGAGACGCCCAATAGTTGCCTGTGAACTTGGCAGGTATGGTCCCGTGCTTATTCAGATGGGTTTATTCTGTGATTTCGGGAATTTTAATGTGTAAATACAGTTCTTGAGTCATGAAACGGGAATCATTCCCCGCCAGTCTGAGGGGTGTGGGATAGTATTCCTCATCTGTGAACGTTATTTTATACTCTAATCAGTGTGGTTTATTTTACCTGTGGTGTGGAATCCCAGGGCTGCGGGAGGTGAGAAGGGTAGAGATGCGTCCACACCCACGGCCCGAGCTGAGTGGATGCATCGTGTTCGCAAACGAGCTACACCCTGGAGCGTGAAGGAGCCATGTGAGGTGCGGGGAGAAGGGGCAGAAGGGGACTCAGGACCTGGGTGAGGGGAAGTGGCCGCTCAGGCCAGTTCTTGCAGTTCCAGAGCCCAGGCCTCGTGATTCTACATCTTCTGGTTCTTTTTCTTTGAAGAAAAGTTGAAAATTGGAGCTTTTAGGGTCAGTTTCCCAGTGTTAAAAATCCTCGCTCAGATTGCATCAACCCTTAGAGCGCCGTCTGGCTGACGCGGCTTAGGCCACTGTGCTCGGGCAGGGCGGGACACGTCCTTCAGCGGTCGGGCCTCGCTCGTGCGGGCTGCAAGTGCACCCTGTCTCGCCCAGGCTGCCTCTGCTTCTCCTGCTGTCTGGAGGTGGGCTGTGGCCCCTGTAATGTGCCCGATCCTCTCCCTGCAGACTTTATAACAAGGATGCTGTCATCGAGTTTCTGCTGGACAGATCTGCTGAGAAAGCGCTGGGAAAGGCAGCGTCTCACATCAAAAGCATGAAGGTAAGATGGGCCCTCGGGGGCGGAGCGGGGCAGCGAGGCGCCCGCAGCGGGGAAGGAAGCGCCTTCTGCCTGGAACTAAGCGTCCTCCGAGTGTCGGCCTGGTTCTCAGTGGTGCTGGATCACCCCAGGGCCTGCGCGTGCTACACGCCTGCTCTGCCACTGAACTGTGTCCCAGCCCTGGGCAGAGGCTGCTGCTTCCTAAGTGACAGAATATCTGTAAGGTAGATTTACCTGACGTATAGATGTCTCTGGCTTAGGATGGGGCAGTTTAAAAAGTTCTTGTTGTTGTGCAGGTGCAAAAGTGATCCTCTGTCTGCAGCAGTCATACTTCTGCTTGGATTTTGATCCTTTCCTGCTGTGAGAGGTTCAGGGTGGTGGCCTCAGCAGCTTCGGGCCACAGCCCCTGGTCAGCCCTGTGGCCCTGAAGATGCAGCCAGTGCTCTTGGGGCACAGGTGCCTGAGCTGGGACACCTGGGGTCAGGTTGACCCCGGCCTATCTGGGCGTTGCTGCAGCACAAGTCCAAGAGCATCTATACTTGCTGGTCCATGGGTTTTAAAATGTTTCCTGTATAATTTGTATTAATTTTATACTCACAATTTCTTGATGGCCAGGACCAAGTGGTTAGGAGAAAAGGTTCTGCCGGGAAGGGATAAAAGCCCAGCTTCTCTTTTGGTCTGGTGGTTGTTGAGGCAAAGAATGATCCATTGGATGAATTTGTAACACACCAGTGGTTTTTCGCAGAGCGTGACGGAATTGAAGCTGTCTGATAATCCCGCCTGGGAAGGGGACAGAGGCAACACGAAAGGCGACAAGCACGACGACCTCCAGCGGGCTCGCTTCATCTGCCCGGTCGTGGGCTTGGAGATGAATGGGCGGCACAGGTGGGTCCGGTGCATCTGGAGAGGAGCGAGGCATGAGGCCAGGGACCTTTTGCTTTTACAGATTTTCCTCTTCCAGTAGTTTGAATTTAAACCCTATGGGGCTCCAGACTTTGTATAGTCACAAATTTTGCTGCCAAGGACTTGTAAATATTCCTAGCTCCAGACTTACACGCCCCCCTTTGGAGGGCCCACGCTTACTTCCCCAAGATACTTCTAAAATTCTACCTATGGGATCCTTTTATGCCTTAAAAAAATGACTTAGGGCTCACTTTTTCACCCTCATCGCTTGGGTCAAGCAGAGAATATTCTGGCTTCAGAGTCATGTACCTGACCTTGTCCCATTTTATTTTGTATTTTTATTTATACATCTGTGTGTTGGTGTCTTGAGGTTAGTGTCCCATGATGTGAAACTGTTTAAAAGTGTGCGCCCGATGGCACGTGATACACGCCCATCACTGCGCAGTCACTGCCTCTGCCTCACTCCAAATCCACTTTTCTGATCCTCAGAGAAAACCCCAGATCCGCTCAGCAGCCACTTCAAACTCCCATCCCCCACCCCACCCCCCGGGCCTCAGTGGGTTCCCTATCAGGAAAATAGAGCCTGCGGGATTCTGCAGCGAGTGCCAAGCTGGGTCTGCTTCCCCGCTTCCCTAGAGGGGTTCAGCAAGGCGCTAGCATGGGGTGTGGCCTGCACAGGGTCCCCACTTCCTCGCCTTCTTTGGCTGCTTGATTTGTTCTCCTTTTTCTCTTCCCAGTTACTTAAACACTGCCTGCGTTGATTTTTCCCTCAATTAATACGTCCTCTGCACCAGAAAATGTTTTTTTGGGTTTTTTGGTTTTTTATAGTTTGTATATTTAGTAAACTTTAGATAATAAAGATTTAAAAATACAGAAAAACAGAAGTAAATTTTTAGTGTAATGAAAAGACTGAGTCTTTGTTTAAAAGAAATTTCTCAATTTCCGAATAATTAGTAAGCATTGATAAAGTAGGATTGAATGAATTTACTGCAGTGGTGTTAATTAGATTCTTGTTAGGGTGAGCTGTGTCTGCTGGAGTCTGTGGGAAGTGAGGGGAAGTGTGTGCCGTGGTGCGTGGAAGGAAGCGTGCGAAGTGTGCGAGCACTGCCCGCCAGCCCTCCTTCCTGCAGCGTCTGCTCCTTCACCCCACATCGTGCACCAGCTCCCTTCTCCACCCTCCCTGGGCACCTGCAGACCAACCTGTTCTCCCAGTTGTAGTGTGTGTACTGCCCAAGTGAGTGCAGTGTGTTCTTCCATAGTTGTGAGATCCATGTGTGTGCGTGTGCATGCGAGTGTGTTTCTAAAGCAGTGTCTTGTTATGTAGCCCAGGCCGGCCTCCCACTACAACAGTCCTCCTGACTCAGCCTCCCAAATGCTGGGATTACAGGTGTGCGCCACCACACCCAGCTCTATCACATATTTTGTGTCCTCCTCTTTTTGTATTTCATTCTAGTTTGAACATGGTTTCATGGCCTTGCATGCTGGTTTACCTTTTATTTTTCTTATAGTAAGGATTCAATCCAGGGCCTTCACACTGACCTGCATCCCCATTCTCTGTTTTGTTTCGGTTCTTTTTGTTGTTAATTTCAGGAGAGTTTTGTGGAGTCACCCAAGCTGGACTCGAACTCCTGATCCTCTTCCCCCAGTGCTGGGATTCCGGGCGTGTGCCCAGTGTCAGGCTTATTCTTTGTGTTAACTCCATGGGATTTCATGATTATCTAGCCATTTTCCTCCTGAGCACTTAGCAGGCTCCCTCCTTTTCCTTAGTGCAGACGGTGCTGCACTGACAGTCTGATAAGGACATGTCTGTGGTCTTGTGGGAAGGGATTCTGACGTGATCTTTTACTCACCATTGTGAAATTCTCCTCCTGAAATGTACCCATCGACCAACAAGTGTGTTTGTGTCAAGTTTCCAATTAGATACTTAAAATCTATTTTAATTATTAACTGATAGATAAAACATATGGCATAATTTTGAAATGCATTTTTTTTACATTTGAGGTTAACACTCTTTTTTATAAATTTTGACCTTTACATTTCTTTTGTGAACTGTATATTAATGCCCTTTGCTCATTTTTCTGTTAAATTGCTTTTAAAGACCCTTCAGGAAACAGGGCCTGATGATAACAGCTGTAATCCCAGTACTTAGGAGGCTGAGACAGGAAGATTGCCATGAGTTCAAGGCCAGCCTGGGCTACATAGTGAGTTCAAGGACAGTCTGAACCATATAGTGAAGCCCTGTCTTAAAAAGAACCAAAAAAAAAAAAAATTAACAATAATAATAAAAGAGTCCTTTTAGGGCTGGGCAATTAGCATAATGATACTCGAGGTAATGGGTTCAATCCCCAGCACTAGAAGAAGAAAATGCCTTAAAGACCTTTTTGGATATTCATAAAATAAACCCCGAATGACATATAAATTTAAAATGCTTAAAGTGTCTATCTCAAGTACTCATCCAGCCTTGGGGCTCTGTGTGTGGTTACAGTGTGTGTGTGTGTGTGTGTGAGATTCTGGACGAGCCCTTCCTGTGGTGCCGCGCCTGGGCTCTGGGCGTGTCCTGGCCCTCCGGCTCCTGGTTAGCACGGGTACTGCCCGGTCTGGCTCTGCGGCCCCTGGGCTGTGTGAGCTGAGCGTGCGTTAGTGATGCACGCTCACTTCCGGTCCTGCTGAAGCCACTCCCCACGTTGCACTTTCCCTCCAGGTTCTGCTTCCTGCGGGGCTGCGGCTGTGTGTTTTCTGAACGTGCCTTGAAGGAGATCAAAGCAGAAGTTTGTCACACAGTGAGTTCCCGACCCCTCTGTGTGTCCCTTCTTGGTAGCTGAGGGAGCCGGGTATGTGGGATCCCTCCCTCTGGTTCTTGAGTATCTATAAGTTCTTTCTGAAACACGGATCTCACAGCTGCCGCTCTGTAAATCCATTTCATGACCTCACTGCTGTAAGCTTGCGAGCTGCACCTCCACCAGCCTGCCCTGCTTGGGCTGCCAGGGCCCGAACAGCTGCTTCCTGGCCCCATCCCTGCTGCTGGGGAATCCTCGGGTCCTTCCACTCCCCTGCACCTTCTTCCCTCCCTGGCCTTACCATAGTGCATTCATGCATGAGTGTCCCTGCCAGCCTGAGGACTTTTGAGGGTGGGGAACAGTATGTTTGTCACCATATCTCGAGGTTGGTTCTCTCCAGGGCACCTCAGCAAACAGCCTGTACCATGGTTCCCATGAAGGGAGACCCGGGATTAGCTTTTGCATCGGCACCACTGAAGCCCAAAGCCTTCTCGTCTTTGGTGTTTGCTCAGTGTGGCCGCACCTCTGGCTGTAGGTGGCCTGGTTAACTCAGCCTGGGTGTCCGAGGCCCCGGAGTGCTTCTCCTGCTGTGGGAGACTCAGTGAGCAGCCTTGCTGGGTTGGCCCCTGTCATAGGCACTGATGGGGGAGTTCTGGAGGGAGAGCTTGTGCAGGCCCTGCCCGCCAGGGTCCCACTCCTGCAGGACAGGCAGGACAGCAAGGCAGCGAGCAAAGTGCCCCTCGTGACAGAGGCTCTGTGAGCACAGAAAGTGTGGTGGCCGTGGTGGGGTAAGAAGGGGTGAAGTGGGAAAGCCTGAAGATTAGGCAGTGGTTGTCTCATAGGGCTGGGGCAGCCACGTCAGTGCTTGTAGATTTGATTCTAAGAGCAGAGCAAAGACAGACAGCCGCTTTAAGCCCCACCAGCATACTTTAGATCTAAACTGAGCCCTGGGTCAAAGACACTGGAGATGAACCAAATGTGGTGGTGCGAGCCTGTAATCTCAGCACTCGGCAGGCTGAGGCAGGAGGATCACCACAAGTCTGAGGCCAGCCTGGATCACATAGCGAGACTCTGTGCAAGAACCAGAAATGGAGTAAGAGACTTCATTTATACAGGATTCAGAAACAGACCATTTGAGAGGACTGTGAATGACGTCTTTGGAATGTGGCCATAAGTGCATTTGGGGACTGATTGTACACTAGCTGGTGTCGCCTTCTCTCACGGGGGTTAGAGGTGTTCCGGGACAAATAAGACCGATGGCCTGGGTCACGCGTGCTTAGCCCTCTGGGGTGGGCACCCAGCAGGTGGTGGCGGTGTGACAGGCGTTCAGGAGCAGAGTGCTGGTGGGAAGAGGCCTTGTGGGAGCGGCGTTTGTTCTGGCATGGAAGGGAGGGTGTGTGTCTGGTGGGTGAGACTCCAGGGAGGGTAGGGGTGCTGTGGGGGCCGTCCTTAGCAGGACATGAGGTTCCTGTAAGACCTCATCGAGGGTGATGGCAGCTCCCTCGTGTGCTCTCCTACAGACCTGCTTGCTTCGTGGGTGAAGCCTGCGGCCCCCAATGTTCTTGTCCCCTTTCTTCACACTCACTGGCTGATCAGAGGAGGACTTAGGCTTGGAGCTTTGGAGGAGGTCAGGACCTTGGGGACTGCTTTGTGCTCTCCGTGTGTCAGGTCGCCTTGGAAGAGGGGCAGCAGCAGTTCAGGGGCTGGAGTGAGAAGGCTGAACGAGTGTGAGAGTTGCAGAGCAGGCCTGACCGGGTCCTGCAGGAGCAGCACGCGAGGGAGAGGAAGGCAGCGGGCACAGGTTCCTGCTGGCCCCAGGGTAGATTGGCACACGCCGTGTGCTCAGGTGTCTGCACACTTAGTGTGCAGGATGGTAAGGGCAAGGCCAGTTGGCAGGTGCATGGGTGCACTCTGTGGGCCTGGGGTTATGACTTGGGCGTGTGAACTGGGGAAGGCGCGGCTCAACCGTGCTGTCACATTAGACCGTCACAGAGCACAGGACAGTCACCCACACTAGCGGGAACCCTTCATTCTTTACTTGTTTACAATGCACACAGCCTGTTTTAGTCTCTTCAGTGCTATTACAACAGATGACCTGGAACTGAGTAATTTATTTTTGTTGTTGTTCTGTTTGTTTGTTTTTGTTTTTGAGGCAGTGTTGTCCTCTATAGTCCAGGCTGACCTTGAACTTGTGGAGATACTCCTGCTTCAGCCTCCCAAGTGCTGAGATTCCAGGTGTGTACTACCATACCTGGCAGAACTGGGTAATTCATAAAAAGCAAAGATGTTCTTCCTCAGAAATCCGAGGTGGGAAGTCCAAGATACAGGTGCTAGGATAAAGTGAAGTACATTTTGCTGAGTCATAATGTAGTAGAAGACACTGTGTGTTCATGGGGGGGGGGCCAAGCAGGAGCAAGTGTGGGCCAGACCCACCTTTTTGTGAACCCACTACCCATGATAATGGAATCATTTCATTCATAAAACTGGTACCCCATGTCCCCCTATGTCCTAGTTAGGGTTAAGATTAGGGTTAAAGGTTTATTTAGCTTATAGTTTGTAACGGTTTCAGACCACAGTGGCTGTCTCCAGGACATGGTAGCCGGGTAGTGGGGAAACACAGTGTGGCAGACAGGAAGCAGAGTCCTCTAGGGAGGGTGGAGGGAGATGGGCCTTCTGGGCCATGCCCCAGTGACCCACCTCCCCCAACCAGACATGCCCTTTTAGTGTGAGGTTTAGCTGTTAACTCGGCATTGGTGTCATGCCCCTATGACCTAGACAGCCCCCACAAGCCCTAGCTATGAGACTGGGGAGACATCTAGATAGGAACCATAACATTTGTTTTAGTTACTTTTCTCCTGTTGCTGAGACAAAGTACCAGACACCCAAAATGAAGGAGGGAAATTTATTTAGCTCACTGTTTGTGAAGGTTTCAGTCCATAATCAGCTGGCTCCAAGGCAAGGTGGCATGGCACAGGGGCAGCAGTTCAAGGTGTTGGGAGACAGCAAAAGCAGCAAAAGCAAAAGGGGAGTAGCCCCCTTTCCTCCCTTATATTGTGAGCAGGCCCTCCCCTACTCTAGGACAGGTGCAGTACTCACAACATCTGGTGCCCTCTAATTGCACAGGAAGAGGATGTTACAAAGTGAGGGCCCTGGCCTCCTGCTGAGTTCCTTCCTTGTTTCTAAACTCAAGTTGACACAGTGTATCAGCCATTACAGTCCACCCCTTGTCAATTGGGCAACCAGATGGATCTCTTGAAACAGGTTTCTAGATACAAAGGCATGCTTATTGTTATTTGTTGACTTGAACATGATAACACAGGTTTGACAATCCTTAGAAACCAGTAACGAAAAGTCTATCAACTCGGTATTCCACTAGAACCATAGCATTCCATCCCTGGCCCCTAAAGACTCATGCACATCCCTTTATGCAAAGGTCATTTAATCCATCTGCCAGAGTTGTTAAAGTCCTAACCATTTCAGCATTGCTCGAAAGTCCAAGTCCCAAGTCTCCTCCAAGATGTAAGGCAAACTCTTAGCTTCGAGCCCCTGTGTCAAAGAAAAGTTAAAACATTTTCAGCATACAGTGGTACAAGATAAACATTGTCATTCTCAACAGTTACAAACAGGAATACAAAAGCCCAAAATCCAGCAGGGCGAACATTAAGTCACGTAGTTCCATGTGCACCATTTGAGGCAATCTGGCAAGTTGTGAGAGGTCTTGAGTAGCTCCAGCCCTACAGCACTTCTGGTGGTTGTCACCTCCACGGCTTCTCTGTCGAGCTGGCTTTGCTCCATTCTTGTAGTTTTTCTTAGATGATCCACACTCCTGTCTTTCCCAAACTTCTAGGGTTTCCATTGCACTGTTAGCATCACACTCACAGCTCTACACACTGCCCTCTCAGGAAAACGCTGTGTGGCCTCCCAGGCCTTCTGACGTCAGAATGGAAGCCTTTTTAACCCTGTAACTCTCACCTTCTGCATGTACCTAAAACCAGTGTCACATAGATGATGCCAAGGTCTGCTGCCAGCTGGAACAGTAGCCAGAATTTCCTCTCTCAGATGTAGGTTTGAGTACCTGGATCACCGGGCACTGTGAATCCAACTCTAAGGAACAGATTGTCTGTGCTGTTCTGGTACATGGTGCTCTGTGGCTTTCTTAAAGCAGTCTTTCAAAAAAAAAAAAAGACTGGGGATTTAGCTCAGCAGCATAAGCGCCTGCCTTGCATGCACACAGTCATGAGTTCGATTCCTGATACTGATTTTTTAAAAAAATGAACTGGTCAAAGCAATCTTTCACTTTTGCAGTTTTGAGGCTGCAAAGGGTGGAGACCTGCTGCTGCTTGTGCTGTCCTCAGGCATTTTATATTCTCCTGTGCCTTCTCAGCAGTCAAGATCTCCTCAGCTCTATCTTTGTAGTCCACAGCTTTACTGAAGCATCATTTCTGGCCAAGCGCACATCCTGCTGGGCTCTTAGTCTTGATTCTCAATATAGATTTGGCTAAAAGCCCCAGCCTCAACATTCAACTGTCTTGAAATTTTTTCTGCCAGATTAGTCAGTCTGCTAGCCTTAATCTCAGTCTCAGGCAAAGTCTCTGAACAGGAGCAAAATGCAGACAGACTTTTGCCAAGCCCTAACATACATGCAGTCAAATGCAGTTCTTTCCAGAAGAAACCCCCCAAGTTGGTCTTTACTGGCAGGATTTCTGTCAGCCTTCTGGTCTACTGAGCTCTGACCAGCATCTCCCATACAGACTAGCCTAAGGCATTCTAGCTCTACTCTTTCAGGTGATATCCCTAAACCTTTACAAACTCTTCCCACAAGCCATTCCCAAAGGCTCTTGAACCACATGGTCAGGTATAGGCACAGTGATAGCCTCCTTCTCTGGTACTCAATTCTGTCTTTCTTTCATTGCTAAGACAAAATACCCGACACTCAAAATTAAGAAAGGAAAGGTTTACTTAGCTCACAGGTTGTGGAGGTTCCCGTCCATACTCAGCTGTCTCCAAGGCAGGGTGGTGTGGCACAGGGACAACAGTTTAAGGTGGCAGAAGACAGAGCAAAAGTCTGGGAGGAGGAGCCTCTTTTCCTCCTTTGTTTTATAAGCAGGCTGCACCCCTCAGGTTGTGTATGTGTAGGACTGGAACCCTATCCCTGCTCCCTGCTGAGTTGCTTTATTAAACTCCTAAACTCAAGTTGATGCAATGTATCAACCATTGATTGCAGCACCACCCCAGCTCCCAAAAGACTCATGCTCATTTCTAAGCAAAACCGTTCCATCCATCTCTAGGAGTCCTAAGTTTCAGCATTGCTAGAAAGTCCTAAGTCAAAATTCTTCTCTGAGGCTTAAAGTAAACACTCAAGTGTAAGTCCCTGTAAAAATGAACAGAAAGTTCAACACTTCAGCAGACATTGGCCCAGGACAAACGTTCCCATTCCAAAAGGTGGAAATAGGGTAATAGAAAGGATTGAGACCAAAGCTGCCTGAAATCTAGCAGCAGATGTGATATCCTGTCCTACATCCAGCACCTGGCGCAATCTGTGGCAAGATGTAAATTTCAGAGGCTGGGGCAGCTCCACCCTCCGGCTTTGCCAGTGCTGTCTCTGTCCCTCGCAGCTTGACTCTTGGGCTGGCCTCACTCCCTCCTTGGTGCCCATTCCTGCCTTTTCCACCAGACTGGGGTCTCCGCTGCGTTTGCAGTTTCACACCCTGCCCTCTCAGTCAGCACACTGCCTGCCCTCCCAGGCCTTCTGAAACCTGGTGGAACCCTTCCTGACCCTGCAACTCTTGCATTCTATGTGCACCTAGATAGAACCAGTACCACGTAGGTGATGCCAGCAGGAGTGGTAGTTGAGCCCTTTCACTTCTTGCACTGAAGAGATCCCTGCAGACAGTCCCTGAGTGCAGGGAACCCTCAGGCAGCCCTGTTAGGGAGCAAGAGTTTTCCACCCCAGGGGTGGTTGGTTTGATGATACCAGGGTTGATCCCTGGGCCTTCTCACTGAGCTACATCCCACCCCTTTTGGTTGGAGTTTGTTTGTTTGAGACACAGTCCCTCAGCATCATCAAGTTAACCAGCTGGGCTTGAACTTGTGATCCTGCTGCCTCAGTTTGCAGAGTCCCATTTATGCCTCTCTGGTGAGTGTAAATAGATGTGTGTCATCATGCCCATGTCACCCCAGATTAATTTCATTTTTCCCAGAGAAGTAGACTGTTGGATATTTTTCTAGGGTTTGTCAGAATAAAGTAATACTGTTCTCATCCAACAGAAACAGCTTTAGATAAACATGCTCATTTTTTTAGTGGGAGGTTTTTTGTTTGTTTTTTGCTTTATGTTTTTTGAGACAGGGTCTCACTGTATCACCCTGGCTGGCCTTGAACTCAACAAGGGCTGGGATTATGGGCGTGTGCCACCACATGTGGTCGAGAGTTTGCTCTTTATCAGCGTCTCATACACACACAAGAGTATCCAGGTCCTCAAACAAGGCGCTTTGTTTACAGCCCCAGCTTGAGCCTGGATCACACACTTGCCACATACGGTTTTCACAACAGCTGGGGCAGCTGGCCTCCCTCACCAGTGGCTGCTGCAGGTACTGTTCTGTGGTTTCATCCCCGGAGCTGTAAAGCTATTGTCAGCAAAGGCTCGTTGGTAGCATATTTCTGAGTTCATTTCCCGGCTGATCCTTGTCCAGGAATTACTGTGTCATTGCTCCTCCTCTGGCCCACGCTCAGTTGCTTCGGATCAGCAGGCTGAGGGTACTGGTGAGGCCGCAGAGTCCTCAGTGGTGCCACCTAGCGCTGAAGTGACTTTGCTGTGGGAAGTGCCAGTGCGGTTCTACGGCAACTTCCGCTTGCTGCAGGGCCTTCAGTCTGTGCCGCCTCTCCAGGCACATGACCACGAGGGGGTCTGTGGTGCGCTCGAATCTGTGGGCAAACAAGGAGGGTGACCGAACGATCCACGGCAGGTCTCCCGGGCCGTACACGCAGGCGTCTTGCACGTAGTGCCCTGCGGAGAGAAACACACTTAGCCGCCTGTCTCCCGCCTGCTTGTATCGATGCAGATGGGGCCCCCACTTCATCAGGAGGCCTCTGCTTCACACGAGTTCAAAGTAAGCAGCTTTTTGCTGAATTTGGGATTCACAGCAGAGAACATTTTCATTTTTGCGTTAGTGATTTCTAAAGTGTTTGGTGGCAGCTGTGGATGAGTGCTGTGGAGTTTTAGCAGTTGGGAGCACAGCTAACATGAAATTGCACTGTCCGCCTAGTGAGGGCTGAGTTCTGGTAGGTTCCGGTTCTGCTCTCTGCTGTGGGTGGCTCGTGAGAAAGGCGTCATTCTACTACACCGCTCCTTCTTCCCTGGGTTGTTGAGAGTATTTGATTGATGCAAGTGAGGGGTTAAAACGGGAATTAAAGCCAGAATCCAGTGTGAATCAGACCTTGTGGGGGTGGACACGGTGGCCCTTCTTAGCGCTGCTCTGGGCGGCGGGCACTTTCTGCTCTCCTAGCCCCTGACACCACACAGAAGTGGTTCCCCTGGCACCTGGTTTGCTTGCTAGAGAGGGCCCTGGCCAGGGAGTCCTATGCACTCCCAGCAGGTGACAGCCCCGCCCCCCAGCCCTGTCTTGGAAGAGGGAGGCACTGTGGCCGGTGGTGTGCGTCTGTAACACTGGGAGCCTCCCTTGCAGCACGGGTCCCTCCCTGTGCAGGGCTGGGCTGGCTGGGCCGGCGGGGCGGGTGAGCTGTGGGAAATGGCAGCCGTCGCCGTGAGCATGGTTTTTTTAAACTGGTAGATGCTCTTGGTTTAAAGTCTTGGACTCTCAGTAGAGTTATATTTAGCCAGTTAAAATCATAAATACTAAAATAAGGACCATGAAGAACTTAGGGTATAATACAAGTGAGAGAGGAATCAGCTATACCTTGATTATAACCACAGAACTGTAACTTAGATATATTTGGGTTTGAACAGAAGAAATAAAGGGAGTGTTTGCAGAGTCCCATTTATGCCTCTCTGGTGAGTGTAAATGAAGGCCGTCTCAGCCACGCACTGTGACAGGACACTGTCCAGCTGCAGGCGTGAGGCCGAGAGCCCACCCCACACCCCAGGCCGCCATGTCTGTGCAGACGTCGCTGCTGTGCGGATGCTGAGTCATTGCTCTGCTAGCGATGCCATGAGCCTTGACTGCATGCACCACCTGCGTGCTGTCTGGGGCAGAGTCTGAGCACCTTGCTTTGCTGGACACTTGCTTACTGGCCCTGACAAGCCCAGTGAGTCGCGAGTGTCCGGCACCTGCTTTCTAAAGGAAGCCAGTGGCTCCCCGTCAGTCATTGACCACCTTTTAAAACACTTCACTAGCGAGTCGCCCCAGCACTTCTGAGCCGTCGGGAGGGTGGCAGTGCGCAAGGCAGCAGCGGTTACCCGCCTTGGGACGATGGCACTGGAGCTGCACCCCCTGTTTGTATTGTGTGCAGCCTGTGTGTTTTAGGTTAGTCCCAAACAACTGGGGCTCTGGCTGACCCGGTTTATTTGGCGTGTCTAAGGTACCCTCATCAGAGTCCCTGAAGGGAAAGACTGTGATTTGTTTGGCTTCACAGTGAGGTCTCCCTTTGCCAATTAAACCTCACGGGAGGGGTTTCTGTAACTTGGATGCACTTAAGTCTGTAACGCCAAGATTCTGATAAAAAAAAAAAAAAAAAACCAAGCTATTCAATACATACACAGTTTTAGTAGGCTAGGAAATCCTGCTTTGGGTCTGTAAGCCTGTCGCAGTATTTTTTCCATACTTCCTTTAGACAGATGCAAGCAGGATGCGTGTGACACCTGCAGCTCCGGAACCCGCAGACTCTGTGAAGAGCCAGGCAGGCATTTGTTGGCTTTGTCGGTCCAGAGTTTGTGTTCTAACTGCCTGGTCGGGCCTTTCAGTCATAAACACACTAGGTGAATGGCTGTGGCTGCATTGCAGGGTAAAACTATATAGACAACAGCAGGTAGCCAGCAGACTGCAGGAGTGAGATTCGTACCGTTCATTTGCTTCTGATAGAGCACAGGCAGCAGTAGTTTGTTAACAGCCTGCTGCTCTGCAGCTTACCCCTGTTATCCTGTTTTATATTCTAATTAGGAGGCACAAGGAGCGCAAGCCAGATTGTGGTGGTGGTGGTGGTGCTGTTCAAAGGCTAGATAAGTCCCCGTCCTCTGGGTTCTTTGTGAGTTTTATCCCCTGGGGCCAGGGCCGTATGGAGCTTGTGGAGAGCTTGCCTAGCAGGCACACGACCCTGGCTCCCGCCCCAGCACCTCAGAAAGGAGGGAGAGAAAACACTCATCCGTCTGTGAGCTTGTGCACTATACACCTTCCTGCGTGGCTCTCGCGTTACTTCTGTAAATCAATGCCCTTGTGACAGCACTGTCACTAATTTCAGACAGCGCAGCATCAGACAGCACTGTCACTAATTTCAGACAGCGCAGCATCAGTGGTCCCGCACTGAGCAGTGCTTGTAACATTTTAAGGCTGTGTCGAGCTTTTGCTTTACCTTTGCATCCGTCGTGCGTCTTCCCTGCCTCTGTTCTCCACTTCACGGCGCGGATGTCTCCTGCCCAGCCAGCATCTGGCGTGGCGCCTGGAGCATCTAGGGAGACAGAACCACCACGTGCTGTGCAGTCCAATCCGCTGCTGGGGCTTTGCCTTGCGGTACCAGGGGTGGAGCCTGTGGCCTCCACGCTGAGCTATATCCCCAGCCCTTTTATTTATTTTGAGACGGTCTCTCTAAATTACTCAGGCAACACTCATACTTGCGATCCCCCTGCCTCAGCCTCCCAGAAAGCTGGGGTAGTGGCACAAAACCACTACACTCACAGTCTGGGTTTTTCCGGGTAAGTTCTGCACTGTTAGGGCCTTGCCTCTAGATAAGGCAGTCGATGAGAAAGACTACAGGGACATCCAACTGTGACATCAGAATGAAAGCTTGTGCTTGTTGGGCAAGTGACACATGATGCATTGGCCACAGCACTGGAGCTCACCAAGGTCTCAGCGATCCGTCCTGAGCCTAGATCTCACTTTCCACGCATCCCCACCTCTTGTAACTCAGTTATATGGGGTTCTTGGGGTTATGTCTTCTCAGTGACAGCCCTCTGAGGTGACTCGAAGTGGCACTTGCAGTGGGTGTGGAAATTCTAAGAAGGCCTTAACTGCTTTCTGCTGGGCCCTTTGTGGCATGGTCTGGACTGAGGAGCCCTTGCTCTGTTGGCAGCCGTGTGCTCTGCGGGAGAAGAGCTGTTTGCAAAGAGGAAATACTTCAGTGCACCTCGCCGAGGGCCTCGGCTTCTACACTGTCTTGGAGAACCTAGCTGGAGAGTTTGCTGTGCTTTAAAAGTTCCACTAGCTTTAATCTTGCCTTCTTGTGGGACCCTTATCATAGTGCCTGGTACCAGTACTGTCCAGAGATTCATGCTCAGAATTTTCAGAAGGTTTTATCTAAAAAAGCAAAATGCCAGCACAGTACTTCTTTCACGTGTAGCCGTGCTGATGTGGGAGCATGACTGTCCACTGACTTTAGGCCCCTGAACCCAGGGACCCTCTTGTGCAGGGCCGGCAGCGCTCACAGCACTCGGGAGAAGGGGCTCAGCGGGAGGAGTGACAGACCACCTCCCCGAACGGTCCCTTACCTTTCAGTCGGTTCAGGGTCACCCAGTAGTGCCGCTCGGGGCTGCGGAGGTCCCCCGACCACCGAAGCATGTCTTTTGCACGGATGTCAGTCAGTACGAAGTCTACAAACTTCCTTGTGAGTACATAGTAAGCGCTTCCAAAGTAAACTGTCAGGTTATGAGGTGGCTCGTGTTTGAATCTTTCATTTGGTGACACGTAGATACTTCCTGTCGGGCTGGACTCAGGGTCACTTTGACTTGCCTTGAATTTAGTATTTGATGGTTGGATTACTCCAGGAGTGATGTTTTTATTGTTCCATTTGCTCCTGATGTAGTGTATGATTTCCTTATTGGTTTTTATTGGAAAGTCCTCCCCACAAAGATTAATGACATAGTTCCATTGAAATCTGGAATGGACTAGCTCTTCCATACAGTTAATATCTGCCTGGAGTCTTGTAAGGCCAGCGGAAAGCACTTTCTGTGTCTTTGAGGAAATGAAGACGTTCTGGAAGCAGTCAGCCAGGGTTTTCATTGCAGTCTTAAACTTCCTCGGGGCCGTTTTGTCCACTTGAATGCAGTAAACATTTTGAGGTACATAAATGGCCCTGAGGAGCCGCACAAACATGGCCAGCTCCTTGGGAGGAGTTACAATGTATGCCAAGGAGAAGTTGCCCTCCTCTGCGGACAGGGGTCTGCTTAGGAAGCGCAGCCCCCGGGACACCCTCGAGCATTTTCCTGGAGCACGTAAGTAAGCGAGTATTCCAGACCCACCAGGGGGTTTACAGAATGCTGCAATTTGGGGGGCCACCTCTTTCCCTTCAGATAGCGCTGCACACAGTTCGTCAGGATAAAAGCCACACTCTGCCACCGCAGGGTGGGTGGGCCCTGCCCCTGGCTCCTCTGGAGTGAGATTTCTTAAGTAAAGAAAAACGAGGACACAGATTACTGTGCACACCAGAAGTCCTGGCTTGCTGGCTCGCAGCTGGCTCATGGTTTGAGCGCCACAGGCATTATTACCAGAGTTTGAAATTTCTTCCTTTAAACTTCCTAAAAGAACAACAGCATTAACTTTAATGATGCTTACTAAACTACACATATTGAAAGTATATAATCAGTTGTACCAAGTTTTCATCTGAAACAGTGTCTCACTTTGTCACCCTGTGAGCCTTGAATTCCAGCCTTAAGGACCCTCCCCAGCTGCCCAAGTAGAGCGGACTAAAGGCCACGCAGCTGTGCCTGGCTGCACTGTGACCTGGTCACGGTGCGATCTGCACAGTCGGTGGGCACTGCCCTGCCCCTTTTAACCCGTCCTTCTTCCTTCCTGTCTCTAGGCAGGCGCTGGTGTGTTTGTTACTCTAGATTAGTTTGCATGGTCTATATATTTATATATAATGGGATCATAGAGCGCGTGAGTTCACGTGTAATCATAGCTCTGAGATTCGTCCTTGTCATTCCCATTTATCCCCAGCTTTTTCTTTTTGCCTATTTTTTCTTTTTTTATATTTTAAAGAGAAGAGGTAAAAATAACAATCAAACAGTTTCAAAACAGGCCAGTAGGGTGTAACAGTAAGTAGGACTTTGCTTACTGTTGTCTACATAGTAGTTACTCAGAGTACAAGATGCAGGCGGGAAGCACTGCCCAGCAATACCAGCGCAGACTTCAGTGGAGCTGTGTCACTATCTTCACTACTGTGTGTGTGTTTCTTTCCCGTTTTCCTTTCTTCTCTTCCCTCTTCTACCTTTACAGTTTACTGTTGCCTGGGGATTTTTGTTGTTTTTCACACTGGGAATGAAACTCACAACCTTGCACTTGCCAGGGAGGGGCTTATGCCACTGAGCTAAATCCCCAGCTCCTGTTGCCCATTTTTAAGAAGCCTCTGTACTTCGGGCTGTGTTTGTCCTCAGCGCTGGAACTGCTGGCCTGCCTTTCCGCAGCATCATTGCTGGTGCTGCCCGGGTGAAATATGGACAGTAGTGTTTGGAGTTACAGCCTTGGGTTGTTCCACTCTGGGACAGTCAGTACTATGAATGTGTATTAGTTGAGGATTTTTTGAAATGTTATTTATTTTCATCGTGCAGTTACTTTCCATCAGCATACTTGCAAATTAAAAAGTAGCACTGCCCAAATATACCATTATGTTTTATGCTATTACAGTAAATGTTCATTGGTTGCACTAAACATCAAACCTTATGGCCTGTTTTTAAAGACATTTTATAAATTATACAGCAGTTAATAAATATAAATATCTCATCATAAGTTTCTAAACAACTTGAGTTATAAAAATAGATACTGTGTGGAAGGAAACTCCTGCAGTGGAAGGAAAGCTTTTTAGGACAGTGCAGAGTTTGGGTTAAATGTAAGCCCACCGGCCATGTGTCGTGGCTTTCGGATCGCAAGCAAGGGCTGGGGGTTTTCCTGCTGCTGCAGAATCCATGAGCCCCTCTGTGCTGACCGAGTACACCCTGTGAACCTTGCCCGGCACCAGAGCCCCTGGGACTGGGTATTTTCAGTCGTTTATGTAATTAAATGAGGACAGGTCCCCGAGGTGGCCACTCTCCTTCAGGATAATTCCCAGGCTAAGTGGTTTTTCTGCCTCCTGTGGAGCGGGGTGAGACCGGCCAAGTGTTACCTTGTCACCTTCCCTCCTCACTCCGGTCAGCACTGCCTTCACATTTGCCCCTGAAGTCTGGTCATGCCTCCCGTGACATTAGCGTGGATGCCTGCTGGCTGCCGTGTGGAGTGGCAGCTGGAACCACCAGCAGTTTACTCGAACCTTCAGTGCAGGGTGCAGATGCCTGGGCAGGTCTTGCAAATGAAGCCTTTGGAGACTGCCTGCTTTTGAGTATAAATTCTCACTTTAACACCACATCCAGTGGATAAAGCGAACGTTCCCGAAGGAATGCTCCACAGGGACCGGCAGCTCTCCCTTGTACTGCAGGGCTGAGCTCCGTTGTTGGCAGTTTTGTAAACACCGCCTAATGGTTCTTTTTTTTGGTACTGGGAATCAAACTCAGGACCTTAAGCTTGCCAGGTGGCGCTATGCTACTGAGCTGTATCCCCAGCCCTCCCAGTGATTCTTGATTAGTTGTTTTGTTTCTGTGATGCAAAGTCATTACCCGTAATGAAGATGTATTTATTTTTTGTTGTTCTTGTTTTTGGCACCAGGAATTGAACTCGGACCTCGCACTTGCCGGGCAGGTGCTGTGCCGTTGAGCTGTATCCCTGGCCCCTAGATGTGTTTATTTGACATGTGACTTTCCATCACTAAACTAATTTCTAAGAAACATAGCTGGCATCTTCCAAGGGTAAGAACTGCGTACTCCTAAAAGTCTTAGATTTGTAAGCATTTTCCTCCCTAAATGTCTAAAGTAGTTGCTGTCTGGAAGGCCGCAGGAAGGAAACGGTCCCCTGCTGTGTGTGCAGGGACACGCCCGCTCTCTGTCCAGCCCAGGGTACGGGACCCATCCCAGGTCCCGGTCCTTGGCTGTGACTGCATCCGGGATGGTTCCTAATGCCTTGGCGTGTGCAGGACAGTGCTTTAACGCTGGTCCAGCTGCTGCCTCCCCAGGTCAGCTCTCCTGGGCCACGCGTCTTCCGCACGGGCAGCCTTAGGAAGCCAGGGCTGCGGAGCTGTATGTAGCATCCAGTGGAACTCAGTGGCTTCCAGACGGTGGGCGCCGTGAGGGCCCACACTCGGCTGCCGGCAGCCTGCTTCTCAGCATGCTTTGAACGTCTTGGGAAGCAGGGATCGCATCTGCAGTGACAGCTGAGGGACAGTCCCCCTTTATACACTGCTGGACCCTGCAGTGATAGTGGCATCCAGTCTGGGTGGAATCGCTTTACATTTCGTGTTTTTGTCCAGGCACCAAAGGGTTGTTTCAGAGCCATTACTATCCAGGTCAGGACCCTTACCACAACCAGAGGCAGCGAGGCGCTGGGCTGTGAGTTACCCTGGACGGTTTGTTTGAGAGCATTTATTTATGATGGGTTTTGTTGTACTAAAAAGACTTTTGGAGGGAGTTGGCAGTACCCTGTGACCTGCGTGTGTGTTGTGTGGTTGCCGTTGTAATGGTGCTGGGGACGGAACCCCGGGCCTCATGCAGCTGAGGCAAACATGTTGCCCTGAGCCCTGGCGCCAGCCCTTCCTTCACCACACCATGCTTTGCTTTAGCTGTCACTTTGCTTTGCTTTTTCACTGGGATACTAAGTATTGGACCCGGGCTTCACACTGCAAGCTACATGCCTAGCACCTAAACCGTGGCCCGTTTTTTCTTCCCTTTTCTATTTATTGGTTGGTTGGTTGGTCAGTCGGTTGGTTTTTTGAGACAGGGTCTCGCTGTATAGTCCACGCTGGCCTAGAACTCTGGACAGTCCTCCTGCCCAAGCCCCCCAAGTGCTGAGGTAACAGGAGTGTGCTACCATTCCTGGCTCTAGTTTTTACTTTAAAATAAAAAGATAATTGTGGTAAGTAAATGGATAATGGCATCTTTAAAAATGAACCTGAAATATATAGTCTGATAGTTTAAAAATATCACTGCTGTATAACATTGATGTAAATTTAAGCAGCAGAAATCATTTATTTAGTGACCAAAAAAGGTTTTTCACAGGACTTTTTAAAAGTAAAGCCAGTGATGCTTATTACTGTATTTAGCTTATTGAGAGCCCAGTGCTCAGCACAGGGCCAAGGAAGTGGGCTCTGTCTTGTGCTTATCTGACATTGCGGTGGCCACAGCCCTGGTAATTCCTTGCCCGCTGTTTTTGCTGTCTCTAGGCTGCGTGCGCTGTCTGGAGCTCCCTGACCACAGTTAGTCTCCTTGAACTATTTGAGCTTGTCACATTTGTTGGGCTAATTCTGAATTCGAAGTGTCGGATGTCTTAATCACACGGTGTGTATTCCTAGGACAGGCTCAGACTTTTTTAAGCCATTGTGACACGAAGAGGAAACCGTGACTGTATGATCTCCTCTCAGCCCCAGGGAACTCAGCGTTTTGTTTTCACTGTTAGCACAGAATGAGGACTGAGGATGGGTACTCCGGGGGAGAAAAGTGTCCCCACAGATTTGAGCTACTGATCTACCAGATTTACTGATACTCTAGTATTCTACTTAAAGCCAGAGAGGGCGGCAAAGAGGAAGCCCATTTCCGTCAGAAATGGCACTTACCTGCCTGGCTGCTCCCCTCTGCCCTGCGAGGCCCTGCTCCGGCAGCGCGTGTCCGGGCAGGTGCTGCCGCCGCCCGCCACCTTCCTCCTCCCTGACTGCTTTCCTCACAGCGGTGCCACGGTAGAATTGCTTGGCAGGCTGCGTCGCCTTCGTGTCCCTGGAGAGTTTGATTCTTGTTGATGGTGACATGCAGGAGGAAAAACGGCTGCCGCTCCGGCCTCTTAGCGTGTCTGCAGGCCTAGACGGCCCGCAGAAAGCCGCCCAGGCGAAGGGCACAAGGAGGACACCCTCCAGCCACGTGACCCGTCCCTGTGCGTCCAGTCAGGCTTGTTCTCAAGTCCCATTTCTTCCTGCAGCGCATTCGGGAGAAGCCACACGTCTCAGCCTGGCGCTGGCTTGGGACGCAGATGAGCCCAGTGCCTGCCCTGCGTCCCTGCCCGCTGGGCCCGAGACCCCTGGGGTGCCCCTCCTCCCTCTCTGCCCACCTCGGGGCGTCTTCCCACCGGCACCCCTCCGGGTTGCAGCAGCTCATAGGTTCTCCATGAACGGTCTGTTAAGCACAGTGAAGCCACATAGTGAGGCCTTCCCGCAAAAATAAAAAGCTGTAGAGCTAAGGAACATAAATCACATGTCCTGAGGGACCAGGGACCGGGAGGTGGCCCCGTGGCCCAGCACTTGCCTGTCACATACCAGGCCCTGGATTCGATCTCCAGCATTAACCAAAAAAAAACCAAATCAGCGCCATGGAGATTTCCAGCCTCCCATGCAAATCCGTGTAGCATCCAGTGGAACTCAGTAGCTTGCAGACAGTGGGTGCTGTGAGGGCCACACACTGGGCTGACGACAGCCTGACACTCAGGGTGCTGTTGAATGTCTCTGGAAGCAGGGATCGCATCTGTGGTTGTGTTGATGGTGGGGCTATCACTGGGCCCCACCAAGGCGCAGTGACTGAGCCCCGGGCCACTCCTGCAGGGTGATGTCCACGCTCAATCTGAGCAGGAGGGACCCGGTCCCCAGAGGCTCACGGTGGGCCCCACTCAGGTGGCAGTGGTAGAGGAAGCCGGTGCTTCCCACTTCGGTGATCTGTTTGAATCCTGTGAGTTCCAGTTGCTGGATTAAGCTGTCTCCACTCACTGTGTCATTCCAGGTCAGAGGTTCCCACGCTCGCGTCCCCAGCAAGTGTCGCCTGTAAGGACAGCTGTTGGGGAGGGAGCCTCCCTCCCGTGTCCTTAGCTGATGGAAACTTGGAAGCAGAGTCCTCTCTTTCCCCTTGGTGCTTCCCTAGCAGCTTTTAAGTACTTTTTAAAAAAGAATTAGTATCACGTAGGGCTGGGGATTTAGCTCAGTGGCCTAAGTGCCTGCCTGGCAACCACAAGGTAGTGAGTTCGATCCCTGGTACCAAAAAAAAAAGAATTAGCATCTAGGGATTCTGTGAATACAGAATTGTAGGTGTACTGTATGATAAACATTTTCTTCATAGTTAGATAAAACAATCATGCTCACCTTTTTTAGGAACACTATGATTTATTTAATTTTTCTCCATTTCTTGGCAGTAAGTCTCTAAGCTTTCAGTTGCCAGTGATAAAGGAAGCAGATTTTAGGGTAAATACGCAGGCAGCAGGGTAATGCAGTGTGCCTGGTTTGTTCAGTGGGTCCCAGAGAGCACAGTTCTGGAGCTGGCCATGCCCTGGCTGCAGCCCTGGCCCCTCTGCCCTGGCGCTGGCAATGGGGTGGAAGTGGCTTCCTGCCTCCTCTGCTTGCCCCTCAGAAGTGAGCCCTTGTACCCCAACTCCCTGGTCTGGTGTGAGTCAGTGCAGGTGATGGCAGTGCAGAGTGTCACGTGCCCAGTCTACAGGGGATGCTTCTACTGGGGTCCAGGAGCCGAGGCCCCAAGCTGTTAATGGACTTCTGGCTTTAGAGAAAGAGCACACTAGCTCAGTTTTTAATCTGGCACTTTTTACCTACAGTTCAGCTCTAGCAGTACATCATCAGCTCCAGTGGTTACACCCCAAAAGTATGTGCAGACAAGGGTATGTGACCCCTGACACTAGGAGAGAGGGCAGGAGTCCTGCAGGAGGACAGGGCAGTGTGCTTGGAGCTGACAGTGTCCCCTGCCTGCAGCTCAACTCCTGGCAGGGTTCCCTATGCTGGAGCCACATTGTGGGCCCCTGGGCCTCCCTGCCCCAAGTGGCTCCTGCACGTGACTTTTGTCCCCTCTCCAAGGAAAAGATGCCTCCCCCGAGGCTGGCAGCGAGGGCCTCTTCACCCAGATCTCCTGGTGTGGGCCGTCCCTCCTCCCCTGGCTGGGCCCCAGGAGTACCTCCCGATGCACCCCTTGTCACTGCTCTGTGGTACCAATCTCTGGCTTTGTGGGCTAAAGGAGCAGGTCTTCGGTCATAAACTCTTAGCACAGCAGCCCTAAAGATCTTTGCCTGATCTGATCCTGACCTGCACGTTCACTTTGTGTGACAGGAACCACAGTGAATAATCCAGCTGGGCAGGGACAGCAGAGCCCAGCAGGTAGGCATCACTGTTTTCTTGCATTGGAGGTGCGAGAAAAACCAGCAGCTCTAAGAAAGCGCTCTTTCGGGCGGGGGTTTAGCTCGGTGCCATAAATGTCTGCTAGGCAAATGCCAGGTCGTGAGTTCAATCCCGGGTACCTAAAAAGAAGAAGGAAAAAAGCGCTCTTTAGGGTGGCTCTTAGTTCCTTACAGGTTTGTGCTGTGGCCACCGGGGACCTTTCAAAGTCACGGTCCCACTTACCTGATGAAGCTTCCTGCAGATGATCGAGTTGTCTGTGTGACGCTCTGCAGAGTCTGATTGGTAATACTGCCCTCTTCAGTGGCACTGGAGGGTGAGCCCAGGTCCCCAGTGCTGAGCTGGGTCCCCAGCCCTAAGTGGCAGAAGCTGGCCTCTACTGTGATCTTTCTGCTCA
This sequence comes from Hydrochoerus hydrochaeris, assembly GCA_004027455.1. Taxonomy (NCBI): domain Eukaryota; kingdom Metazoa; phylum Chordata; class Mammalia; order Rodentia; family Hydrochaeridae; genus Hydrochoerus; species Hydrochoerus hydrochaeris. The sequence goes on from PVLA01004787.1 coordinate 148,628, forward strand.
GCTTCCCAAGTAGCTGGTCACTGTACCAGGCTCATAACAGACTTTGCTTTTAGCATATTTTCAGATACCTGTGATTACAGTATTTAATTAAAGTGTTTCTACAGGGAGGCTCAGGCATAGTGTGAGCTCCATCCTGGGACACTGCGCACTCCTGCAGCAGTTTCATCGGCCAGCTGAGTGACCAGGAGCCTCGTGTGTCCCGCCCTGAGCACTGGCCGCTCATGGAGGCGTGGCTGGGCGGGTGTGCAGGGTTGACTGCCCAGGCGTTGAGTGTGTGCGGATGTTTCCTCTTGGCCTCCGGCTGTACTTCCATGTGTTGACTTTATTGTGTTTTGTGGTGAAGCGTGCCCGCTTCGTGGCTGGACCCTTTTCCTTGCTCCTGCTGACAGGGCTCGTCCTGCTGTAGGCAGGCGCATTGTCTTCCTGTTCTTTACAGGGCTGTTCCTCGCTTTGAGGTGTGAGAGGCTGCTCAGGGTCTCAGCCCCACAGGGGTGGCGCTGTGGTCTCAGCAGTGAGGGCATCCAGGTGAGGTGGCACTCAGTGTTTGCCGGGAGCAGAGCTGCCCGCAGCTGCAGAGGGCTGCTCTGGGCTCAGGCTGTGTATAGCTGAGGAACCCGAGGCCAGGGCGCAGGCAGGCGCTCCGTGTGGCTGGGGCAGACAGGACAGGAGCCTCAGTCCAGAGGTAGGAGCGGGCCCTGCACCCCACCCCCATCACTTCCTCTTCCCCAGCCCGGCTGTCCAGGGCCCCAGGGGCGGGGGCCGCAGGGTGTGGGTGACAGTGTGCCGAGGAGTAGCCCCGAAGGCACCAGACCACTCAGGCTGAGGGGCAGAGGTGACAGAGCCCGTCAGGACAGGACTGGGCCAAACCAAGGTGTGGGGCTGCAGGCCCTGTGGGGCTCCCCAGAGCGCGAGCGCCTTCCTGGGCAGAATCTCTAGCGGGATTTGAAAGCGCTAGGCTGCGGTGGTTCTCTGGGTTGGGACCCCGGCAGGGTGAAGGGGGAGACTCGGGCTGCGGAGTTTGGAAGAATCCTCCTCGCTCTTCCTCATGCCCTGCTGCCCTGAGCGAACGCAGCCCGGTGCGGAGGGTGGCGGCACAGGCTTCTGCCTGGTGGTGCCTAGGGCTTTTGCTGGGCGCGAATTACTTACCCTCAGCTAAGCACACACCGGGATTCCGGATGCAGAGAAGGAAAGCAGCCGCTCGCAAACCACACTGTGCTGAGTCTAGGTCCCGTGCGTCCCCCACCTCCGGAGGGGGTAGAGCCCTTCCTGTGGTGTGGCCAGCAGGCCCTGGGGGTGGCACCCTCGAGTGCTAGGCTGGCACTTTCCTGGCCGTGTGGGCTTCCCAAACCAAGACTTTGACCCCAGAGCCGGCCAAGCTGGGATGCCAGGGGTGAAGGTGGGGCCTCGGGTGGCTGCCCTCTCAGGGTGACGGACTCTGGCTCTCTGCCCTGCAGTGCGGCGCTGCCTTCCAGGAGGACGATGTCGTGGTACTGAACGGCACCAAGGAGGACGTGGAGGTGCTGAGGAGGCGGATGGAGGAGAGGCGGCTGAGAGCAAAGCAGGAGAAGGTAAGGAGTGCAGGCCTGGCCTTGCCTCGGGAGCAGCAGCCGGGCGGCACAGAGCCCAGACAGTGCGCCCTGGGGCTGCCACCAGGTCGTTGCAGTCACTGACTTTAAAAGAAACAAGGGCAGTGGAAAGTCACTGTCACCCTGGGTCACCTGAATTTCAGTGTGAACAGGCGTCCCCTGCAGTCGGGCTGTGGGATCCCACGCTTCTCCCTTTCCCAGAGGGGGTTGCAGCTTCAGAAGGGCGGGCCCTGCGCTGCTGCCCCGCAGGGGCGAGGCTGCGCTCCTCCCTGGGCTCTGCTCACTGGCTCGGGTGGGCGCCCGTGGTGGGGTGTAGCCCAGGGCGGAGCGCAGCCTAGTGTCTGAAGTCCTGGATTTGAGCCTCAGTGTCTCCGAAAAACAAAAAAGCCATCGGTCCTGGTTCCCCTAGTACATTTTATGATTTCATAATTTGTTAAGTAGAAACAGATGTTCGCAGGTCTCTTGTGAGTGGTGTTTTGTTTTGTTTTTTTATAGAAGAGACTCAGGTAAAATGGGAGGAAACATAATGTGATCAGAACTAAAGCAGAATGCTGGAATTGTTAGGACAAAAAACATCAGTGTCAGTGCTCTGAGGGCATAAACTTTTGATGGGGAAATGGCCTTAAAATGTCTGCATCTGAAGCTGGAAATGGTGGCACAGCCTATAATCCCAGCACTGGGGAGGCTGAGGCAGGAGAATGTTGCAAGTTCAAGACCAGCCTGGGCTACAAAGTGAGCTCAAGGCCAGCCTGAGCTGCATAGTTGAGACCCTGTCTCAGAAAGTCCAAACAAGTCTGTACCCATGAGTTCTCTAGGGCAGTAATGTAGGTGTATTTCGGAGGTTGTGGGGTTGTTAGTTTTGTTTTTGGTTTTGAGACAGGATCTCACCATATACTTCATCCTGGCCTTGAACTCACGATGACCCTCCTGCCTCAGCCTCCCAAGTGCTGGGATTACAGGTGTGCACCATCACGCCCGGCACTTTTTCAGAACATTGTATTTTGCTCTTTGTGTTTACTTGGTCACAAAAAAATTTATGGGACCCATATTACCTTTGAGTAATACATAGTTAGTTGTTGTTAGACCTAAAGCAACTGCTGATTGAGCCCATGGTAACACTCCTGTTAGGCGTGGACTCAGAATTGCCAAAGAGAGTCAGGTCCAGGAGCTTTTATGCCTTTTATCATTTACTTAAGTATAGAACAAGGCGTGTAAACTCTCCTGAAGTGCAGAGCTTGTGGCCAGAGCTTGTGATCTGTGCATACATCGGTGGTGCTGTTCATGTTACCACAGCATTAGTGAGAGGGGCACATGGTGGGCTCCCTCGCATGTGGTGGTACATTAAACATAAGTGCGTTTAAATTCCAAGTTGATTTCTAAATGAGTCTAATGCCAGCATCGGAGAGGAAGAAGGAGGGAAAGCCAGAGCTGTCTGTCCCACAGGGACCTGTCTGCTCTTCATTGGTGCCCTCGAGTGGTTTTGAGAAACACACACACAAAAGGGAGAAATCGTGCTTTTAAGGGCACTTTAGAGGCCGTCAGGTTTTCTAACCATCTTATTTGAGTTGAATTTCTCTGTCACGGGCTTTGCGCCAAGTTGTCCAAAGCCCAGTGGAGCAATGTGCCCCTCTGCAAGACACCTGCAGGAGTGCCCAAAGCCCTCTTAGATACTGCTGCCAGGATACAAAATATTTCCCAAATACACCCGCCGCTGGGAGCAGACCCGGTGTTTTCAGATAACTCCGCTCTGAGTGGAGAGCTTAGAAGAGTTGTCTCTGGTTTTTAATTGTTGACCTCCATAGACCGCGTGCATGCGTGATTACATGCGTGAAGGGAGCAGGGTCTCGTTTCTTCCAGCCCTGTGGGACACTTTGCGTGCATGGGTCACAGGCTCCTGGCCCTGGGCTGGCAGGGGTCCTGTTGGCTTTGCCAGGGCTGGAGCCCTCTAAGCCCTCTGACTGCACCTTTGGCTTCAGTGCCCCCTAAAAATAACACTTTACAGGTCTTCAAATGCGCTGATTTCTGCACTTGAATCTGTGTACACAGCGCTGCATAACTGTAGAGTGACTAATTCATTTCTAAATTCTTACCGACCAAAATAACTGTTACGAGAAAAAAGTGTAGTGCCTAAAAATTTAACAGGACTAACCCACATTTTAGGAGAATAATTCAAATGTGTTAAGAAGTCTCAGGCCTTTTACTTAAGTAAATATCAAAGCAGTTTGACAGCCGGGGATGAGGTACGAGAAAGGGTGAGATTTACTACCTTCCCGCAGCCCTGAGTTTCACAGCCGGACATAGTTCACATTTTTCACTTAACTCAGTGAGTCTTAGTTGCTGTTAACATTGACTTTTGTCAGCGAAGTCGTTCAGTTCGTGTTGATTTGAAGCCGGAAGGGTGCGAGTTGGGGAACAGACGCAGAAGGCAGAGGAGCCTTACAGACTGGCCTGCGGGGGTGCAGGTGCCGCCCTGCCTGGCAGCCGCCTCCCCCAACCTGGGGAGCACAGGGTGAGGGGCTGAAGGCTGTGTCCCGGGGCTCCAGGCACCACCCCCAGCAGCTGCTTACTTCTTACAGAAAACAAAGAAGCCCAAGGCGGCTGAGTCGCTTTCAAAAGCAGACGTCAGTGAAGGTAAGAGGCGGAAGAGGCGGGCGGGGCTGGGGCCTCCGTGGGCTCCTGCCCTGGCTGGCTGCAGTTTCTGCATTGCTTCCCTTGTGTTTCAGACTTGCCAGGGCTGTCCAGGGTCAAGAGCGGCAAGGCCGAGGACGCCGGGCCGGAGCCCCGGGAGAAGAAAGGCGCCCCAGCTCCTCGCAGTGCGGGTGGGTCTCCTGCTCGGTTGGAAGCCCACCCACCCATGCCAGGCCTGGGACAGTGCCCCGTGACCCCGTGGGGTGGTGAGCAGAGCCGGCAGCCGGGATTGAGGGCCTGGGTGCAAATAAGTAGCTCAGGGCGGAGCGTGAGGTCCCAGCCCCGCCGGGGAGTCACCTCGGTGTTGAGGGTGACCTTGGGGCCCACCCTGACAGGTGTCCGGCTTTCTGTTTCCCAGCAGCGGCAGCCAGCGGGGCCTCTTCCGGGAAGGCAGGGAAGGCCCCGAGTGGGCCCCCGAAGAGGTCCATCGCGGACAGTGAAGAGTCCGAGACCTACAAGTCGCTCTTCACCACGCACAGCTCTGCCAAGCGCTCCAAGGAGGAGTCGGCGCACTGGGTCACCCACACGTCCTACTGCTTCTGAACCCCACAGCATTATAAAGTCCTTCTGCCCGGCTCCGCGCCCCTGTGGTCACTCGGGGTGGGGGGCAGCTTGCGGCCACAGGGTGGGCTGTGCTTTCTGCTTAAGGTGAGGAAAGACCCCAGGCCCCCAAGGCGGAGTCAGCCGTCTAGCTAAAATCAGGGTGGCCTTGCTGCCAGCAGTCACCTCAGGAGGTCTAAGAAGCAGCCTTAGAGGGCAGCTTCGGACATCAGCCCCTGCGGGCATCCTTGGGGTACACCTGGCCACCCAGCCCTGGGAGTAACCAGGCCTGCTGCCTGCCTGCGGGGAGGGGTCTGCTCCCGTTCTGCAAGGTAGAGAGTAGCTGAGCACCTGCCAGTGTGACTCATAATAAAGCCGTCTGCCTTTCCCGTCACTGTGGGACCCTCCTCCTCTGCCTTCACGTGGTGTTTTGCTAAGAAAGGGGGCAGACCCGCTGCGAGCATGAGGGGCGCACCTGTGACCCCAGCACTTGGGAGACTGAGGCTCTCAGCTGCCTCAAGAGCCGGGGCTTGGTAGCCTCGGTTCATGGGATTCACGGCATTGCACCCAAGTTTGACAGTGGCTGTCACCCTGCACAGGTGGGTCCCTGGACCCCAGGTCTACACAGTTCCATCAGCTGCACCCACAGCCCTGTGTCTGACCCATGCCTGCCCAGGTCCATCAGTGGAAACTGGGGGACGGCACCTGGCACTTCCCATCTCCCAGAGGCCCAGGCCCCTTTGGTGGCCTCAGGAAGTGGAGCAGAGGGCAAAGGTCCCCAGGGTACGTGTGTCACTGTCACTGTCCACTGCCCTGGATATCCAAGCAAATGCGCCTCCATGCAGAGTGCGACCCCAGACCTTTCCGGTGCCCCCTGCCTTCCCCTTTGGGTCCCCCCAGAACCTCCTCACCGCTGTGCGGAGCCCCACACAGGTAGGGGTGCAGTGACGAGCAGCGGCGAGTCCCTCAGTGAACAGCACTGTAGGAAAGTCACTGCGTGGGGACCTAGGGGACAGGAACGAGCCCTGTGCCCAGCAGGTCTTGTTTCCTGTGATTCTTAGAGTGACCTCTCACCTCGTGGGGAGGTCCCGGTTAACCCCAGATGGGGCTGAGTGGTTCACAGGGTGTCTCTGCACCCTGGGGCCTTCGAGGAAGCCTGCATGTCATCTCAGGGTCTCAGTCCCGCCCTGCTGCCCTCTCAGGGTCCTCCTAGGGGCAGCCCCGGTGCTAATTGCTCAGCACTCTGCCACACACTAGACTTTGAGCAGCACTGGGGGCGCCTTCACACTGAGCTAACCCTCAGCCCCTTTTAAACTTCCTGGGCTCAGACCCTGGTCCTCTTACCAGTCCAGCAGCCAGCTTCTCTCGATCCCCTGGGGACGGCTGGCCACCGTGGGGAGGTCAGGGACCTGAGGTTGGGCAGGGGAAGCCCCAGGCTTCCAGGGGCCATCCGCGTCTTCAAAGGGAGCTCACACTGAAGTTTTTAAATAAATTCCCCCGACACTTAGATGGTGGTAGGTCACGATTTAGGGGCAGTGCAGGCCTTACGGAATGACCTTGGGCCCCAAGTCAGTGGCAGTAGGCTGGTGCTTCTCCCGCTGGACTTGGCCCCACGGAATCCCTTGTCTCCTATCCCGAAACCTGAGTGGAGAAGGAGCTGGCAGCCAGCCCAGCCTCCTCCTCCTTCCTGATCACTGCTGGGCATTGCTCCGCGTCTGCTGAGGCCCTCAGGACTGTCCCACTCCGAGTTGTCACAATGGCCACAGCCGCCCTGGCAGGGCTCTATGACATCACCAGCGGCCGGAGCCCGGCGGGGCACAGAGCCACCATGCACGATCACTGCTCACCATGCGGGTGCTGAGTGGGCTGCTCTTGCTGACCCTGTGCCTGGCCTGCGGGGAGGCCTTGGTGTTCTCCTCCGGGGAGAAAGCCAGGGACCCGCTGGAGAAGGTGCCCTGCGGGGCGCACGCCCGGGTCAGGCCCAGCCTGCTGGTGCACACTCAGGGCTGGCTGACCAGCAGATGGCTCTGGCTGCTCTTCATGGTGGTTCTGTACACGGTCCTAAAGTTCTGGCTGCACAGTGCCAAGGCCAAGACCAAGGTGAGAGCGGCCGTCTGGGTTTCCGGTGCCAGGATTTAAACCTAGTGCTTTCACACTGAATAAAAATACACTAAGTTTGGGGTCGGGGATTTAGCTCGGTGGCACGAGCACCTGCCTGGCCATCACGAGGTTGTGAGTTCAATCCCCGGTACCAGAGAAAGAACGAAAAAGAAGCACACTAAGGCTTCAAACCGTAGGAGCTGGGACAGGTAGCTGAGACTGCTGGCCCACATCTTTCCTGGGAGGTGAATTTCTTCAGAGGATGGATTGGAGTCACACTGTTCACGGGGCCAAAGTGGCCGTCCTGGTCTTTAAAATTTCACCGTCTGGCTTCATACAGATTCCTGAGCATCACAGAAATGTTGCCAGTCTCCTAAATAAAAATAAACAGAAGGCCGTTCTGGAGAGATGGTGGCGTGAGCAGTGAGCACAGGGCCCCAAGCAGCCCTGCAGCCCTCGGGGGTGGGAAGGGAAGCGGAGACACGGTGCCGCGTTCTCCTTAGAGCTCTCACTCGGTGACACTGGCCAGAGTGACTGGAGTGGGAACTGGCACACTTGTCCTCTGAAGGGCCACATTGTAAACCTGGCCAGTGTGGTGGGCCTCGTGGCTGCATAGTGACCACTCTGCTCTGCAGCCACAGTGACGTGAGTGAGCGCGACTGTGTCAGTAAGACGAGGCGCGGAGACAGAGGCGGACCAGGTTGCCGGTCCCGGACAGCAGCAGTGACAGAGCCCGAGGCAGACCCCGCTGTCCCGGCCCCGCTCACCCATGTCTTTCTCGGCAGAAGCAGAGCCCTGCCGGCCTCCAGAGCACCCCGGCATGCTCTCCAGGAAGGAAGAACCAGCATGACTACCTGGGCGAGGACCACACGTTCCTGACCCTGACCTGCCTGGAGAAGGACCTGGTGCACTTCCTGTCCAAGGTGCGGAACCTGAAGGCAGCCTTGCTGTCTGGCAGCAACCTCTGGCTGTTCAGCTCGGACTTTCCCGTCGATTCGCAAAGCTGTGTTACCATATATGAAGTGTGGGGGGTGGCCACTGAGTGACGGAGTTGGGTGTCAGAGTGGGGGAGAGAGCTGGGTGTGGGCAGACAGCACCCAGGCCAATAAAGCTATTCTGAAGGAAGGATTCCCGCACCCAGGTCTCTCCCTGCCCCTGCACAGGAGAGGGGACCAGCGTAAGCCCACAGCACTGCTGGAGCACCCGTGGGTGTGTCCCTGCCTCCTGCTGTCTCCAGAGCTGGGGGAAGGGAGTCTGGCGGGCCCAGGGTACACAGTGGTCCCGGGGGGCAGGGCTGTGCAACCTGGGGGGAAGAGGCTCACGGCATGTTCACAGACGCTGCTGCCTCCTCCCGTTGAGCACCTTGTTTGTGTGGATAGCAAGCAGGTCCCCAGTCATGAAGACACAGCTTTAGGAAGTGATTCAAGCCAGGCATGGCGGCATAGGCCTGCGACCCTGGCACCGGTTAGGGAGGCGGATACAGGAGAAGCACTGAGTTCCAGGCCAGCCTGGGCTGCACCGCGGGGCTCTGTGTTAAAAACTAGACAGGCAAGATGGCACACGCCCGTCATCCCAGCACTCAGGAGGCTGAGGCAGGAGGACTGCTGTGAGTTGGAGGCCAGCCTGGGCTACACAGTAAGACCCTGTCTCAATAAGTAAAACGAAAAGTAGGAAAAAGTGTTCTTGCCACCATAAAAGTCACTTCATTTATTCCATCCTGTGAATTCTGCTTATTAACTATTTCTTTTACGTAACTAGCACATGTCTACAGCTGGGCTAGGGAAACAGAAACAGCCTTGCACTTCCGTGTCTGGAGGTTTGGGGGGAGGTGAGCTGTGCAGATTCCCAGATTCTTCAGTGAGTTCTTCAGAATAAAGTCCAGCTCCCCTAAATACACTACTAAACTCGCTTAGCGAGCTGAGGCCCATTCCCTCCCTGGGGCCGACCTGCCGGTTTAGTGGGCTGTGCGGGCCTGGGCTTGGCTGGGGTGCACAGAAACCCCTCTCCGCATGCCTGAGGCATCCAGAGCTCCACCCTGCTGCTTCCCAGCTCGTTCCTGGGGTTTGAGCCAAGTGGAAATGGAAGTTGCCTGACCCTTCCTCTCTCCACACTTTGTTTTTTGTTTCTAAGAGGTCTCACAGCAGTCCTCCTGCCTTGGCCTCCCGAGTGCTGGGAAACCAGGCGGGCACCACCATGCCCAGCACAGTCAGACTTTGGAAAGGGTGCTGAGCTTTCAGTTCAGAAGATAGGGAAGGGGCCCAGATGAGTGCTGTCTCTTTGTACCCTTCTCAGGTGAGCAGGGGCATCCAAGCTCCTTTCCCCAACACACTGCATCGACTTTTGAAAATTTGAGGCAGAGTCTCGCTGTGCAGTTCAGGCTGGCCTTGAGCTCAGTAGCCCTGGCTGGTCTGGAACTCAGTGATCCCCCTGCCTCAGCCTCCCAAACGCTGGGATTACAGGTGTGAGCCACCACACCCGACTGAATCCAGAGTTTTAAAATGTGTGTGTGTGCGCGCTTGTGCGTACAAATCTGTGGTCTCAGTACAGGTTCAGTGTCAGACGCTTTTCCGTTTTACCGGTGGACACTTAGACCGGTGCTTGGCAAGCATCAGCTCATGGACCGAATCCTGCCCACCTGTCTGAATGCTGTGGCCTGTGAATTAATGGTGATTTTTATTTTAAATGGCTAAAAAAAATGAATAAAAGAGGCTTGAAATTCGAAGTTCAGTGTCCACTGCACGCCTGGTGCCCTGCGGCTCCTCTGTGCCACTGCGGGGAGGTGAACAAATGGGTCGGAAACCGCCGGGCCCCCGGGGACCTGGCTGGTGACCCCGGGGAGACAGCCCCGCCTGGGCACGCGGGAGCCCAGAGGTGACAGCAGCACAAGGGGCGAGCTGCCTCCTGCCCCCGGAGGACAGAGCCACAGCCCCGTGAGGCCCAAGTCCTAAGGCGGAGCTGGGAGCAGCCCTGGGACAGGGGAGAGGGCCCCGTCCGCGCCCCAAGGGACACCAGGCCAAGGTCGGCGCCTGCCACCCGCAGGGCAGCACGGAGAGGCCTGGCCCGTGGACCCGTCCTCGGCTCTCGTGGTCGGGGAGACGCCGCACTGGAGGGACCCACTTCCGCTGCGGTCATTGAAACCTTGGGATCCTAGGCGGCGTGACCCGTGCCAGCAAGAGAAGAGAGACACTGGTGAGCACCCAGGCGACGCGAATAAGGACCGCCTGGCTGCGCACGCCTGTCATCCCAGCACTCCGGAGGCCAAGGCAGGAGCATCACTGCAAGTTCGAGGCCAGCCCGCACAGCATAGCGAGAGCCTGTCTCAAAGACAAAAACATAAATAGGGCCAGCCCGAGGGGAGTCACATGCAGCCTCTTGGCTTCCCACCCACCACAGAGATGACCTCACAGTGTTCCCAGGCGTGGAGGACCCCTCGGGCTCCCGTTTCCTGCAGCCTCGGGGGCTGCCTGGGGCTCGCTGCTGCCCCAGGGCCTTGGCACTGGGCTCAGCATTCCTGCAGATGTCACAGTTCTGGCCTACTGTCATCTTCCCTGTGTGCCATCTGCCTTTTCCCTAACCTTCTCTGTGTCCTGGTCCCCACAGGCAGGAGCCATGATGCTGGGGTGTGTCAGAGGGAGCAAATGTTGACACCTTTCCTTCCCTGGGGGTGGCTGGCAGAGGGCAGGCGGAGCCCATTGCAGGACTCCAGGCAGCGGCTAGGTGCTGTTTCCTGCAGGGGCGGCTGCTGTTTGGGGGCTGTGGCCGTGGCGCCTGCCACAGGAGCACACACTGAGGCTGGAGAGAGCAGGGTGGGTGTGGTGGGAGATGGGTGTATGGAGTGAGCGGTGAGTGTGTGCAGGGAGTGTGTGCAGTAGGAGTGTGCTTCACCGGCATGACTGGAAAAGGCACTGGGAGCAGCATGTGCAAAGGCCCTGAGGCTGCAGGAGCGATGAGAGACAGCTGCGCAGACACTGGAGGCCTCAAGTTCCCCCAAGGACTCTGACCCTTCCTGGAGACAGAGAGCCAGGGGGTGTTTACCACATCCCTGGGGCCCAGGAAGTGGGCTGTCCACCCATCAGCCACCCACGCCTGCCCAGGGAGACACTGTGACCTTGGTCCCCTTGAGGCAAGGAAAAGGACTCAGGTGGAGCCACTGGGCTCTTGGTGGCAGACACCTGAGGCTCCTGTCCCAGCCGAGCGCCCCCTGACGCCGTAGGGCACTGGACCTTGACCCCCTCCAGCTGCCCTTGTCGCCCGCTCCTTGGCCTGCCCACGCCCCAGGTCCCCTAGGCCCGCCCTGGAGATCTGAACCCCGGAGGCCTGACCCCTCTGCAGTGGGGCCCTCACGGCTGGCTTCACCCAGCCTTCATTCAGATGGTCCAGCTAGACCTGGGCTGCACCAGTAACCCCAGGGACTCAGGAGGCTGAGGCAGGAGAATCACAGTTCCACGAGGCTGGGCTGAGCAGTTTAGCCGAGATCCTTGTCTTCAAAGAGCAAAAAGCATTGGAAAGGGCTTGAGATGGAGCCAGCATGCCCTGGGCTCCACCACCACACCGAGCCCCTGCCGTGTTGTCCAGGGTGGCCCATCTGGCCCAGCTCGGCTGAGGACTGGAAGCAGGGGTGGGGGGCAGAGGCGCCCACCCAAGGACACGAGAGTGCTAAGCTGGAGATGCCCTCGGAGGGCGCCGAGGTGGTGGGGGGACCCGAGAGCGGACCGAGAGGGAGCCGAATGCTGCTTCCCAGGCCGTGGCCTGAGAGTCTCCACCCTGCCCAGCCCAGGTGCAGCTAGAAATGGTCCAAGGCTAAGTTTTTGGGGTTTGTATCTTGCTATTGTTGGGGGGTTTTTTAACCACAACAATTTGAAAAGCAAACATACTTCTTGCCTGCACCAGGCATACAGTTAGCGGGATCAGGGTTGGGGCCAGTCAGGACCCTACACTGCCACAGAGATGGGGCGATGGCTCAGGGTGCGCTGGGCAGGGGTCATTGCTGAAGAAAAGGGAAACCGGGCATGGTGGCACACACTTGTGATCCCAGCATTCAGGAGGCTGAGGCAGGAAGATCATTGTGAGTCTGAGACCAACCTGGGTTACATACAGAGTGAGCTCAAGGCCAGCCTGGACTGCAAAGTGAGACCCTGTCTCAGAAAGACAAAATCATAATAAATAATAATAAAAGGGAGGGAAAAGCTGTCCTTGGTGGCCAAGGGCACACACCTGTCATCAAGTACTCTAGGAGGCTGAGTCAGGAGGATCAAAAGTTCAAGTCAGCCCTGGGCGACTTAGTGACCTAGCAAGAGCAAAATTTAAAAAAATGTTTCAGGGCTGGGGACGTACGTGGCTCAGGGCAGAGGCTCTGGTTCCGCCCCAGCGCCGTGAAGAAGGGGTGGCAGGTGGGAGCAAAGGCCAGCAGCCAGCAGGGAGGCCGGCGAGGCCAGAGCCTGCCCCTTCATGGCCCAAGGGCCCTTGGGAGTGAGTGATAAGGCCGGAGATGGGTCAGGGGTGGATGTGTCACCACTGACCCGGCCGTTTGTGGGAGGCTGGCCCTGAGATTTTCCCCTGCTGGGGCACCACCTGGACCTGCTGGGTCACCGCCCTGCCGCACACGCTGACCCCTGGCCGGTCCCCATGCCCAGGGCGCAGCCGCTGTCTGCTTGAGCCCCGCTGAGCTGCCTTGTGCCTGGGCCTCTGGTGAAAGAAAGTTCACCACCAGGCACCAACTGCACCACCGTTTGCCTGATGTTTTTCACTACATAAACTCACTGTTGTAAAGAAGAAAACGGAGGTCAGTGTGCTGTCAAAGAGAATTTTATATCAGAACCATACTCAGAAGATCGGCCAGGCATGGTGGTACATACCTAAAATCCCAGCACTCAGGAGGCTGAGGCAGGAGGATTGCTGTGAGTTTGAGACCAGCCTGGGCTACATAGTGAGTTCCAGGGTGATGGAATTACATTGAGAGACTCTGTCTCAAACACACACACACACACACACACACACACACACACACACACGGAGGAAACCCAGCGAGAGCTGACATCGGCGAGGAGCTGGGAGCAGGGCATCTCCCAGCTGCCCACTCCGCAGGTGGCTCCGGACCCTCCTGCCTCTGCTGCACTGGGCCAACGGGCCCAGCAGCTGCGTCCCCATCTCAGAGGGGCCACGTTGCACACAGGGCCTCTCTTCAGGGACCCCTCGGGTCGGGAGCGTGGACGGAAGGGTCTACTTTGCTGGTTGTGTTTCTTCTAAGGTGATTCCAGTCGGGCCGTCTCCAGATCAATGCGGGTGCCTGATTTGCAAATGTCCTGGCCACTTCGCTGGTGAGGGCAAAAGCCCAGAGTCAGTGCTGTCCTCTGACAGGGGAGTGGCTGAGTGAACTGTAAGCCCGGCTCCAGGACTGTTGAAGAGAGAGCAAGAGAAGAGACCTGAGAGTCTTTACACTTTACAATGAGATGCTTTGCAGACCTGGTCTTAAATACAAGCAGCCAGTGTGGATCCGGGTGCCACACACAGCCTGCAGGAGAGGCCAGGGGTGGCTCAGGGCTAGAGCTGAGCCCAGTGCGTGTACAGGGCCCTGGGTCCACCCCCAGCCCTGGGAGGAAGCAACGGAGGAAAACTACGCAAATATGCGCACTATACACATATGAGTAACATATCTGAGTGAGTCTTGTGAGCACACGCAATGTCACAGGGAAGGAATCTAAAAATGAAAAGCTTAGTTGACTTTGGCAACGGGGAAGTGAAGGAGATGTTCCAGTTTGGGGTTTTGAGACAGACCTGGCTACGGAGGCTGGGCTGGCCCTGAACTCCTCGATCGTCCTGCCTCAGCCTCCCAAGTGCCACACTGTGCAGTCCCATGATTATGGCAGGGAGTGAGCAGTCTTGGGACAGATGTAATTACAGAAGCACAAGCAGGCAGGCTGATGCCTCGAGGTCAGGGACAGGGGTACCCCCTCTCCCCCCAGAGACCTGGGCCAACCCAGACTCCTGCTGCTTCCCGGGCGAGGGCGCCAGCAGCCGGGACCCTGTCAGAAGACTCCAGCCCCACCAGCGAGCAGGCTGGGGAGATGAGACGCAGTCATGGGGTGGGGTGGCGGGTCCCCTGCCGGCCCCATGGTACCATCGGAGCCCAGCAGCTGAGAGCAGAAGCCCCCTCTTCTCATCTCGGCCCAGCAGAACTACGCATGGCAGGACTCGGCTGAAGCCCTGAGGTTCTGTCGCTGGGTCCCCGCAGGATCGTCCTAGGCCATTCAGGGCATTCCGGGCAGCTTCCGGAGAGGAGCTTCTCCACCGGCTCCGCTGGCATCAGGTGCTGGCCGCGCCGTTGAGCATAGTTTACAAACCGAGTGGCCGTGGCTCCCAGGCTGATCCTGTGGAGAAATCACCAGGTCTCTCTCCCTTCTACAAATTGGTGACGGTCGGTCACACACCTCTGCTGCTGCTGTTGGCTTGTTTCTACAGCACGGAGACTGGAACTCAGGGCCTGCTTACTGACTGACGTCCCCAGCGCTTGTCCTTTTTTGTGTGTGTGTGAGAGAGACACAGTCTTGTTAAGTTGCTAATTTGCCCAGCCTGGCAAACGATCCTCCTGCCTCAGCTTTCCAGAGCACTGGGGTTGCAGGGGGCGCCATCAGGCCTGGCTTGATGCTTGTTTTTTACAGTACGATGTGAGCTCCAGGGTAAGATGAAATAATCAAAACCGTGAAGCCAGGAGATCATGAAAAGCCCCTCTCAGGCCCCACTGCTGCGGTGTCCCCAGGGGTCTCCGGGTACCCTTTGCCTCTGGAGGACAAAGTGCCTGCACCCACCTCGCAGTGCCCGCTTGTCACGCCGCCAGGAGCCAGGGTTACGTGCTTTCTTGGCGACCTCAGTCCAGCAGAACCGACAGCACCCAGCCTGCAGTTTCGTTGCCGCAGGGGCTGTGACCAGCTGTGCTCTAATTGCGACATTCTTGGTTAAAGGCCTCTCCTGGTCAGGGCAGAATCCCCTGCTCCTCCAGTGTTTTTGGACTGGGCTTTACTTTTGCACTGATTTCCCCGGATAATGAACGGGTACAAGAAAATCTCTGGCCCATTTTGATGTTATCTTTGCGTGCGAGTCCTGGCTTCAACTTTGAGAAACATTGCACTCGGGAAGGGGAATGCGCTTGCCTGCTTCTCTGAGCACACAGCAGGAGTGCAGGACATAGCAGAGGAGGGAGTCAGTGTCCCCGGGGTGGCCAGATGGTGGCCACCACGTCCAGTTCCCAGTGCCGGCCCAACCCACCTCGCTTGTCAGAGTCCCAGAGCCAAGCGCTCTTTGAGCCCTGGGCATCCCGAGACAAATGATCCCCTGGGAGGCTGCTGGGCTGAGCGGGAGAGACCCTGGTGACAGACACGCCTCATGGTGCCAGAGGGGCTGCACACTGTGGGGGCACCGGGGGTACCTGCGCTCTGGCTCAGGAAGCCCCTTCAGCCCAGCTGCTTTCCCAGGACTTGGGAAGGCTGATACGGAGGCCCGCAGCTCCCACTGCCCAAATCTTCCCTCTGCCAGCAGCTCGGTGGGACTTGTGGGCGGGGAGGCCACCCGAGGGCAGAGCCCAGCAGGGACAGGACGCAAGGAAACGCCCCATGCAGAAGTCGCCCCTGTTACTCTGTAGGGGGGATTTGGCCATGGGAGCCCTGAACACGAACTCATGTTTAAAATGGATTCATAAAAGCTGAATGTGTGTGTGTTAATCATACTTGTTTATAGGCAGTTATGCCATGTCCAAATACATGTAGACATTGTGTGAAGCTCAGATCAGGGTAAGGTTTTTTCAGTTTTAATTTTTATCAGCCGGCTTGCTGTGTGTAATGAAGGATTACCATCGCGAGGGGAGTTGGCAGGTGGCTCCAGCACAGCTTAATTCTTCTTCTGGGACTAGGAGTCATGCCTAGCACAGTGCACCTATATCCTCAAGACCTTGACCTCGTTTCTTCCCGCGCAGTAATTGTTTCGGTTCTAATACTTAGAACCTTGACTCACTTTGGTCTTAGTTCGGTGCGTGGTGAGTGATGTGGGTCTCCGTGCCATCTTCCGCCTTTGCCTACCTGGTCTCCCTGGCATCTTCCCAGTGTGTCTTTGCCCTTTGTCAAGGATGGGACGACGGAAGGTGCCTGGGGCCGTTTCTGCTTCCTCTCGTCTGTTCCACTGCTCCGTGGGTCCGTCTTTGTGCCAGTTCCATGCTATCACTGTAGCTTTGTACTGTAGCTTGAAATTTGGGATTGTGATGCCTCCTGATTTCAGGGCAAAGATTTCTATCTCTTCAAATATTATTTTTAGCTGGGTGTGGTGGTGCATGCCTCTAACCCTAGCACTCAAGAGGCCGAGGAGATGGATCAGCCGTATGTTTGAGGCCAGCCTGGGCTACATAGTGAAACCCTGTCTCAAAACACCAAAAAAAAAAAAAAAAAAAAAAAAAAAAAAAATATATATATATATATATATATATATATATATATATATATATTATTTCTTGCCTGGTATGATGGTGTCCATAATCCCAGTTGCTTGGAAGGCTGAGGCCTTGTTCACTGCATGTTCTGCAAGATAAGCAAACATTTTCAATAAATTTCAACATGATAAAATAGAGGTATGGAGAGTTTGCAGTGCCGGACATCACACGGTCACAGCTCAGCCAATGGTCACCCCCGCACCGCCCCTGTCCTTCCCTCTGCAGGATGGTGAATGATTGTCCCCACCAGCAAGAGGCTCTGGAGGAGATCTGCTGGGGGGTGGGGGGCAGGAGGACGGGAGAAAGCGGGAGGAGGGGGGAG